>MIEF01006950.1:0-137585 GCA_001870725.1 Taenia solium
TGACACTACTCCTGAACACCATTATAAATCATAGTGTTAGCAGTTTTCGATAACTTTGGCACCCTGAGACTTTCCTGTGAATGTGAAAAGACTTAGTACTGGAGCAGAATAGAAATTATAGTCGTACAGAAGGGCTAGTGGCATGCTATGCCGTCCAAAGGCGGAGCCTTGAGTGCTCTCGACACCAAAACGGAGAGCGGAACAAATAATTGTAGTTTACATAATCCCCTTCCCCACCAACCAACCGCAACTTCGAACGAATTTACGAACAACTGAGACGATGTACGGCTCCCATGTCAGTGATACCTCTTGGCAATTCTACTGCATTTGGGGTTTCATCCTGTTTGAGGGCTGTATGAGGGGAAGGGGGAATGACCAGACCGTCACACATCCCCACCACTAATCACAAGAGTATCGGTCTGAAAGCAAGATTTAATGCAGAACTAGGTTTGAAATAGTTCCATCTCTTCCTCCTTGCCCCTTTGTTCTCACTTCGGAACTGTCCAGTCGAGCGTCTACCCGCTTTCTATCCAGCTTGTGGCAAGGTCAGGATGGATATCACGCGTTCACTTAATTGAAATAATTGCCGAAGTTAGACGTCATTTTTAACCCTTCTGTTGCTGTTCTTCACCGATTCGCTCATCCACAGCACATGCTCTTCTTCCGCCACGTTTAGGCTTATCTTCCAGCAATGGAAATCAGGATCGTATTCCCCTGTCAGTGCGAGCCTTTTTTGAAGTCACAAGAAGCCATAATACTCCGGCATAATGTTTACGATCGAAGTTTAAATTAACTGAGGGGCTACAGGCATAGCCTAGCTGCCATTCCACCCATCGGAGCTACGGGAGCGAAGCCTTAAGAGTCCTTCAAACTATAACGACGAATCAAACAATCAATCAAAGTATTACAACAACGATACGACTAATTTGAGTTAAAGGGTTTTATTTTATTTCTAGTAGATAAAACGAGACAGAATAATACTTTGCTATTTCAATAGGCTTTTTTCAAGTCACAAAAGTTGTATCCCTCTGTCACTTTGTGAAGTCGAGTGTGCATCCCATTTAGGCGTACATTTGTGTGTGACTAGGCTTGACAAAACGCTTTTCTGCCCTCTTTCGGGCCACACACACCCATCCACCCACCCACCAACCCACTGGTGGTGCATATCGAAGGGGCAAGATTATACAATGCCAATATGTGGCCGTGTGCTTGTATGTCTATTCCCGGTGCCTCGTTGTCTGCGCTGCGCCCCCTCTGTGGTGTCCTGTTTTCCTCCTTTCAAACCCCATTGGCCGGTCACAAGGTCATTGGCTTTGTTACATGAACATATGGCTTTCGAGAGATTCATTTTTATTTGTAGGCTCCCTAGTCCGTTGATGGTTTTAATCACCAGGGCGGAGGAGTCGGGTTACTTGCGACACCAATTACCTTGACAAAATAATGCCTGACAATCAATTAAAAAGCATATTTTGCCCGGCTTTGTTAATAAGAAAAATAACTTATTTGTGCTTTTTTGGAAGGACTGAACAGCAATATTCCTTGTCCAGTGGAATAATTTCACGTGATGGTAATTCAGCATCCAAAACAGAGTGTCTGTCTTATGAAATACCCTTCTAAATAATTTATTACTTCAAATTGTAGGATGGGAAAAGTATGGAACTTTAAAGCATGACTACTTCAGTTCTGTGTTGCAGCTATTTAATTTCGCCTTGGAGGCCAATTTTAGCTGTGCGAAATTGACGATAACCGCACCCATAACTGCCTTGACAGGTTGGAGATAAGATGACGAGTCAGAATTGAAGGATTTGGGGTAAATATTACTCTGCCTAGGTTCTTGATAAAATCTGGCGACGCAGTACTTTCACTTCGGCCAGGCATTGTACGCAGTTGTTGTTTCATCTGTTCCCCTTTATCAATTAAATGGTGCATAAAAATTAATCTTGAATAAGGGTTGTTTTTACCATAGCGGTGTCATTTCAAGCTGTTGTGCAAAGAAAACTAGATTCAACTAGATTTCAATGTTTACGGTAAGAAATGATGGACACATTGGTGGCAGATCCAGTACCAGAGCCTTCGATTTTACTTGAATTTTTCTCAGGAAAGGTTATGTGGCCAACCGTGTATTCCTATCCTTCCATAAACACCACAGAAGAGGCATTACATTAGTAATGTTCTTAAGGGTAAATGCCAGCGATCATGCATATAAATTCCTCATTATATTCCATTACGGTTAAAGTAGGGGAACGGGGAAGCCAAACACCAGGAGATATCGTGATTAAAACACTTAATTTACAGCTCATTTACTTTACTATTTCCCTAAGGCCAAGGCTATAACCTGATGACCCCGGATAAGATGCACGTGGCCAATTGGCTTCGAAGTCTGCCAGCAAGTGGAGATCTGAGCACAGGCTACCGTCCGCCCAGTCGGCTTGAAGTGAGCAAGGCCTCTCTAGTCCTCAACCTGCCCTCTTCTCACCCTCCTCAAGCCGCGTTGCCACGTCCACCGCCGTCGCCGTCCTCGATCGAGAAGATCGACACTACAGAGGACGAACCACCGAGTTTCCGGTCTTCTGAGGCCCAGGTGCTCTTCCCACCTCTCACCTCTCCCGTACCCACACCGCCCAATCACAACCATCCCTCCACCAACAATCTGGCCAATCGAGTGAGTTCGAGGAGATATGAATTACAAACCATCTGAGATGAAATTTTTTTTAAAAGAACGCGCATTCAGGCCGTTTGATGGTATTTTGGAGGTCCTAGCTCACTTTACTAGCGGTGTATTCCAAAGCAATGGCTAGTTTGTTCTTCGTTGGTCTTTTGAAAAAGTTCACTTGACAAGGTTAAGTACATTGCTTGACATTTAGTTGAGGGCACTACTCATTGCAAAAAACCCTCCTTCACATTTATATTGTAGTCATGGGATAATTTTTGAGAAGTTGGGCAAGATGGTAGGTGTTGACATTAATTGATGCGTGTACAAAAAGTGAAGTGAAAGTAGGCTTTTTCATTCCTTCTTGTTTAATATTTACTGGTGAAGGTCTCTTGAATTTGATGGATTACACCACGTCTATCCAAGTGGCATCCAGTGCGTGTTCGACGTGACGAGGAGTAATGTGTAGCAGCGATGGTTGTGACATTTGGAAGAGAAAGGAGAGGCATGTACTTACTGTATTAACTTTCTACTGTCGTCGATTGGTCAGTCCTCGCCTCGTATACCTTCCAACGATGCTCATCCGGTTAATGGAAGAGCTCTGCCATAGCTCGAGTAGACTTGTTCACCTCACCACACAATGGCATTAGAACGCGTAAAGCCTAACTCCACTCGCTCCGATTAATCTCATTTCCGGCGGTCTGAAGAACTGTTGCGCTCATCGTGGACATTGTAGTGAGATTTAAAATGGTCATTTTTTCAATCAAGGAGATCCCTTCTTGTAATGAAGGTGGAAATGTTCTCCACAATAGGAAGAAAAGTGTATGAGCTGTCGACACGTACGTGATTGGCTTTTAAGGAAGTAACTCCAGCTAATGAGGTGTTCGACCTCGTTGAGATTGGAAACACCGTTGGAGTGTTGGGTTAGTCGTATTGTGTCATTCTATTAAAAAAACTAGATTGGTTTTATGCTGGACAGACACAGGAGGTCCCTTTTTGTGAATGTCATTTCGATTCGCAGGATCCACAGCTTGTTGGTCCCAATCATCGGAGGCCTATAAATTTTTTTGTACCCGCTTTGAATTGGAATAACTTAAGAGATTCCATTTAGATCAAATCTTCCTTGATAAACTTAAGTGCAGGAGCCGTAGAAATTGTGCACTTGGCACGAATGCCAACGCTCAGCATAATTTTTTGCCTATTCTTTGTTTTAAATGTACTTGTGTTGTTTTTAATGACGAGCTAGTTTGGCGCTACTGAAAGCCGCTTATTGACCTCAGAGCGTATCGGCCTAGTTTTAACGTTGTGTCCAAACCCGTAAGTAGGGCTTCAAATGTCCGTCCAGGCGTGAATCATGCATGCACAAGAGGTGAGACCTCGGCAACTCGTCACTGCGTCATCGCCGACTGTGCGCCTGTCCACTCTTGTCGCTATCATGCTATTGTATTCATGGGAAAATTTGTCACTTTTCAACAAAGCATGCAAAGCAGATGGACCTGTATTGTTTTTCTTTTTTTTTTGGTATTTTTTCTACACCTTGGGGTTAAGAATGCGATTGGATGATGAGTTGATCCCGATCGTTCATGAGTATATAACCATGTAATTTCGCGAGAATTCCAATTGTCCCAACATCTTTAAACGCCAAAACAATAATAGTGCATAATATTATGCAATAAAAATGTTTAAGCGAGGATTTCAGACACATCGACTGCATCAAGGCTGGTTGGGTGATGCAATGGTGAAAATGGTTGGAAGCAAGGCATCAGCCCCTAGATTTTAATTTTTTTCCCAATAGATCTCATTTTGATTGAGGAGGTAATTTCCGCAAAATTTAGCAAGAGGGCCTCCGGAAGGAGAAATTCTGTCGATTTAGGCTCACTCTCTTTCGTATGTGGAAGGAGCCTTTGATGATGAATTATAACCCTAGCAATAGATTCCAGGTGTGGATTTGCTTTTTCCTCCTCATCACGCAATTTTCGCCAAATAATTTCCTTCTCCAACTTACATGCCCATCTCTGCGCCCAACCTCTGCGTGAGTAAAACCCATCGACCCTTCCCTCTCTCAGCCCCCCTCCCAATGGGGATGCATCGCGAAGTCGAACAGTTTCATAAGTAGTTCCGGGGTTTTCCCTCGTAGCGCCAATTTCGTTCTGCCCCCAAAAATGTGCTGTATTTATGACTGAAACACGCAAATCGCACACTGATCTGCAAATAATTGCCCCATTCGTTCAGCATTCAAAATTGGCTTGAAACCGCGCGTTCCTTTCATGCCTTAATGGTCTCTCTGCCTTGCTCGCTTGCTCACTCGCTTTCGCCCTCTCTTTTCCCTGCCAGATGTCAAAGCCTTACCTTTACGACAAAGACAATTACCCACTTCTCTATATGCGAAATAATAAGAAGTCA
The DNA here is from genome assembly GCA_001870725.1 of Taenia solium. Taxonomy (NCBI): domain Eukaryota; kingdom Metazoa; phylum Platyhelminthes; class Cestoda; order Cyclophyllidea; family Taeniidae; genus Taenia; species Taenia solium. The sequence continues at coordinate 5,054 of MIEF01006950.1, forward strand.
TTGGCTTCACTTTTAATAAACTAATTTATCCGATATTTGTGTTGACTAGAAGGCGCCATAAGTACTTGCTTGGAGAGGTAGGTCATTTGGGATAGATTTTATGACCCTAAACAACCAGACATTACATTAATTGTTAATCCATGAAATATCAGTTTTTAACTCAAAACTTGACTGTAATTTATTGAGGCTTCGATGAAGCCCTCATAAGCCAAAGTGGTATGAAATACTGTATAGTGATGCAGCACGGAAGAAGAGCTGGGAGGAACTGATGTACCCACGTAGTTAAACACACAAGTCGAACAATAAATCATTGCATTATATCTCTGTATCGTTGATGAGTAGCAACTTTTTATCGCTCAGCATTTATGGTACTTCTTCTACCTTAGGAGTGTGGACAACTGACTGGTTGGCATTAAGTAATGGCTTAGCTACAAGCGCCACGTATGCCTGAGGTCCCTATTTTCTTGTTCAAGCCTGGCGTCACACCTCTGTGACATATTGTTTTTTTTTTATCTCTTTCGTGATGACTGGATGCATCGATTCGTGTTGCCGACGGATTGGTTGCCTTTGCAACAGTAAAATAAATGCTGGCTATTAAGGGCCTGCAGGAAATCACACTTTTGAGTGACAGTGAATCGGCCAGTTCGGTAGCACAAGTGGTGGTTGATGAAACACCTGGACTGTAGCGGCCGACTTTTCTCTAAGATTGGGATCTCCGCTGATATCGCGTGTCTCCCTCCCAGCTTCGACTTGCCCTTGCCCCAACAATTAAGTTCTCAACTGTGTTTTGTGTGTCGTCTCACTCACCCAAAATCCGCCTTTCGTTTTTGCCCCAATTTGATTCCACTCGAGGTGATGAGGCAGGACAGTTGAAGGAGAGCTGACAAAAAAGCAAGCAAGCAGGCTGTGGTGACCATGATCCTCCTTTTTTTGAACACACCCCAGTGCATAGGGCATAAAAGTTCCCCTCTCTGGGCATCTGCGATTGCGATCAAATCGTTTTTTCCCTCTCGATAAAGTCACCTTCTAACTTTGGCGTTTATACTATGATAATTCTTTTTTCAATGAAGTGAACTCTTAACTCGCCTTGGTAGCCATTTCGACCTTATAGAGTTTTATTAAAGTCATTAACTCGTCACAGTCTGCCTTTGTCTTTCTATATTTTACTGCCGCAATTTCCAACATTTTGTTTTTAAGACCCTTTCACGCCCTCGTATACCTCTCAAGAGGGCTTATGATTTGTTGGAAAGGGAGCATTGAACTTTCTTCCGTCACGCTCTACTTGACTTCAAACTGTTGTAGTTTATTGCCACTTTGTAGCTTGCTGATTGGTTTTTTTTTGAGGCGATGCTCCATCTTGATAAACGCTTGGTTGAAAAACAGATCAGCGTAATTTTCTGCATTGGTCAAAAACTTTTTTCACAAAAATTCCAGCTTCTCTGCACACAAAAGTAACTAAGCGTTTACTTAGTTGGGGAGGGAAACAAACCCCGCATGTTGCCGCCCATTTTTGGCCGTATTGCTGGCAGTTGTCAAACCTAATTTCGAAAAGAAGATAGTTGTTTTGACTGAATGGGTCTAGTGGTTTACGGACCTGAGACACATAAAAGCGCCAAATTTATTAAAAGTTGGCATTGTACTACTTATTTACCTACTTATTTAAATATAAAGACGATTTTTAAGGCATCTCTTAGCGTGGCAATGCCTTCACTTCAGATTTTCTAGGTAATGTGAGTGTGAGAGTGTTGGTCGAAAGGGAAATGAAGCCATAAGCGTTCTTTTGCTCTGGAATCCGTGTTTTCTTTCAGTATTTTCCAGTGCAAGCATTAACACTTCGCAGATGACATGCTCTGATGGATCCACATCCAACTAAATTACTGATTTTGACGGTAGATAGGTGAAGTGACTCTTACAGATCACCTCATTACTAAGCACAACACAATTTTTTTCTACATCACTTCACCTTTCCCCACTTATTCCTTTCTCTTTACCTACAACTTGCCCAGTAACAGGTAATGCTAATTCTCCTTGTGAAACTAGTCATTTAGCGGTTCAAAGTGCAGTACGATGCATTGGCTGATCATGAAGAAACCTAGCTCTCACAGAATATCGGGCCAGCAAACTTGCCACTTTTGTAAACTGAGCTATCCATTATTCCCCGACCGCGATTGTCATGAGTGCACATAAAAGCACTTCCCTTCCCTTTATGGGTGGACCTATTTTCAGCTACCTTGTGGACAATGAATAATCAAAAATGGTTCTTTCGTGATACTATTAATAGTGGCTCAAAAATCACATGATTTTACGGGTTTGTGTGTTTGATGTATTCACTGTACTTTATACTTGCCATCTCGTGGTAGCTGGCCCCATTCAATCAACTGTGAAATCAGCAGATCTGCGTTGTCTTTTGTCACTGAATGAAATGTGGAAACGACTTCCCATTCCCATTCATTTACCTCCCTTGTACGCAGTTCTCTGGTAAAATGTCTCATGAAAGCGTGTTTACTTCGCAGCACAGTTCGCATACTATGCAAAGCCGGAAATGTGCTAATATGGTAAAGCAAATTGAAAATGTTTCCTGTTGGCCCAGATGGTCAGTACGTATTGATAATTGGGTATACCTGCTCCTTTATAGCTGTCCACTAGGCACTTACAGCAACAGATCTCCCAAATGAAAAGAGAGGCCTCATCTATCAGTCGGCTGAATGCTGTCAATCGCGGCCGACTGTTCGGCTCCCCGTCGCCCACCCCTGCGGGTCCCATAGGCGTCCCGGCGCCCCACCCCTTGGAGAGGGAGGTCGCCTCACCCCGCGCCGGTATTTCCACTTCCACCAGTTTCAACACCTCCCTCCACGATCAGCAACAGCAGCAGTCTGCAATCCCACAAACTGGCACTCGTGATTTCAAGTGAGTTCTTAATCCTCCTGAATGATGTGAACTTAGCGGACGTTAACGGCAATAGCTTAAATTCTAGCATAAAAATGATTCTTTGGAAAAAAGGGGAGCAAAATGTCACTCTGTTCCATCAGACCAATGCCTTCCAATGAATTCAAAAGTTATAAAGGACTAAATTTAAGCTCTGAAAGACAATCGAATGTGATGACGATTTCCGCCTTACATCCTCATCATAAAACATCAAAAAGACAAAAGATCTTTATCCACTACTGCATGCGCAATGGAAAGCGAGCTTAGAGCGTCAATTATGATCGACGAATATGATCATAATTGAGGCAAGGCATAAGTTATACGAACTGGGGATGGAAAGTGGGTTATTAGTCAAGCACACTGGATCGTAAACTGCTGAATACTGCCTCGATCTACTCAGTCAGAACGATCCTTAGCAATGAAAGACAGTGAGTAGATTATTGCAATTCAGGACAAGTCAGTGATTTCACTCTTAGTGCCGCATTGGGTATCGAGAACGTTGCAAAGAACTTGCATTCAACTTCACGCATTTGAGATGGTTGCAAATTTATTCCATGACTTTCGTTATCTCAATACAAAAAAAAATTCAGACGCCGTGCCCAAATCTCCCAATCAGTTTACTTGAGTGCGGGTGAACCTGTGCACCAGTCGCAGCATCGGTTCGGCCGACCACTGGGCGAGCAACGCTCCTCCCGATTCGCCAAATCGGCAGACTTCCCAAGTCCCAATCTGGCGTTTGGGGCAGACCAACAGACTTTTCACAGTGGCGAACTCAAAAAACACGGTAACACACACCGCCTTGTTACACTTTTATGCATTCTAGAGAGGAATTTACTGCTAACACCGCATCAGTGCGAAATTCATTAAAGTGGTGTCTGCATCAACAATAACTGTACTTGATGTGATGTGTTTTAGCTGCAAATAATGCAAATACTGCTCGTGGTTTTGCTCATTTGTATTGGATGTGCATGCATGCATGACTGTGGCATTTGGTTTAACTGATTTTCTCTAACCTTTAAATAGCCTCTTTTGTCATGTGAAGTGTTCATTTCCTTGCTTTTATCTGCCCTTCTTACGCATTTGTAATGCCTCTTTGAAATGCTGACTCTAGATTTAGAATGGATAAAGGCACTTAGATCTAAGCAAAGAGTTGAAAATTCGTGACTAGGTGGAAAAAAGGCTCTTCGATTGCCAGATGATTTATATGCCCTGGAAAAGTCTCCAATGTAATTTCCTTCAAGATAAATGTTTAGAAGGTGGAGATTTGTTACGATTTTGGCATTTACTCTGCTTACAGCAGAAAAGTTTGACATGCACCCATCGCCATAAATGATTGTGAAAATCGTGTTCATACAGAAGTGATATCTGACAAGAGTGAAGATAGTAATGCATACGATGCCGATACTAGGACGAACATCTGTGCTTCATCATATTCTGGCTATGTGCTCGCACTTTCTTTCAGCCTCAAATTCGCTATTGCAGTGGTTTAAGCAGGGAGTTCGCAAACTTCGCAACAGTATACGCCGTAGTCTCAGTCGGGATGATTGGCCAGCGCAGTCGATGCCCTCTTTCCCAATGTTCTATCAAAACACCACTACCGCCAATTCCATCACTCCGACTATGGGCGAGCACAAACGTCAGCCGTCGTGGAGCTCCAGAGCCCACCAGAGTCGCAGTCGAACGGGAACGGCACGCGGCTCCACCGGTGACGTCTATCCTCTCCACTATGCTCTGCCACACATCGAGTATGATCGCGGCAGTTCTATTTCCAATTTGCGCCGGTGCCTAAGCCTCGCAGAGAACCAGAATCGTGAAATCGGCAATGGGGCTGGTAATGTTGCACCCTTCTCCATGGAAGTGATCCCAGAAACTGAGTTACAAACGAGTTCTCAGAACCTCGGACCCTCCTCTTATCTCCGGCGAGACTCCACGATGGAGCAGATTTTAGCATGGCAACAGGAGGCTGCCTCTATGCTGTCATTAAACGCCACTCCGAATGGAGTGAGCGGAGCCGATCGCAGCTCGCAGTCAGGCTCGCGTCATATGTTTCACGCGCCGCCTTTCACCGAGCCCACCGAACCACGTTCCAACGGAGCGGCATTTTTTGACACTCGCAACGAATCCCTGCCGAACAACACATACATGGCTCGTAGTGGGCGAGATTCTGGCTTCATTGACATCCCTTCTCACCAGAACTTTGCTCAAATGGACTCGTCAGCTTACTCGGTCATTCACTTGCGTCAGCCCTCGGAGCCAAGAACACAGGAGGCATCTGATGTAAAGGAGATTACGGACGCCTTTGAAGGACTAGCGTCAGATGCGCTGAAGGGTTCCGGCCCGCTAGTATCCACACCACCGCTTCAAATACCCACTTCATCCCAACAGATTCATGGGATGGCCGGAATAGGTGTTGATAACTGGTGGACAGCGGGCTTTGCTGCGATCCATCAAAATCAGCAGGAGCAGCAGCAACAACAACAAATAGGTGTCGACAATAGTGCTGATGGTAGCGGTGCTTGTCAGAACTGGAATGTCTATCAGAACGGCATTTTTACAACAACAAGTGGCGAGACACAACCGCTTCAGGCAAAGTAGAGCTCATGTAGTAGTCTGACCTTATCCACCATTTCAAAAGGTGGAACAAAGTGCCTCCCTTTTACACAAGCGTGCTGCTATAAAGCATACTTGTTTATTATTACCTGTCTTTCGAGAATCCCTTTCCGGCAATCAAAACTTCCGCTGTTTAACCCCTGCTGAGTCCCTTGCAATGAAAATCTTATTATTATCAGATCCGTATCCGCCTATGGAAAGCACAAGGCATGGTTCTCCAAGATTTGGTTTTAAAAAAAGAGGGTGTGAAATCAGGCGTTTAACAGAGGCGCAGAAAGGCCGAAACAGCACTGTCGATGGCGCTCATGTCGCTAGTGCGTAGTGGTGGTGTTTAATGGAATACAGGTACATAGACAGCGTGCACACTTTCACTGACGTTTGGATCATATTGCAGGAAGATAACGTCAAGTGCATTTCAGACTTGGAATTTAGATGAGACCAGATTTTAGCAATGGTCTAAAATTTTCTGGCGTCAAATTGCACAGAGGTAATGCTTTTAAGTGGTCGTAAGTAGTACTGGGCTTTTACCAGCTTTTTCGACTACACGAAGCGATTTGCCATATCGTCCAATTACAATGGTTCTTCAGTTTGCGGGAATCGCACGTCCATCCCGCGGCGCGGCCATCGAACCATTGCAGTGGCCTTCCAACCCTTCTGTGTGTTGGTAATACGTGTCCTTCGCCGTACTTTGGGCCATCAGGTATAAATGGACAGATGTTGGTAGAAAGTGCCGCAAGGAATTCGCCACCTAGAAGCAATAAAATTGCTTACTGATGCCCCAACAGCCACGCTGAGCAACTCCAATTCACCTTTTCATTATTTTGCTGACACTCTTGACCGATAAAGTCTACTATTTTGTGTTTCGCAAATTAGTTGTACAAATTTGCTAGTAACAGGTAAAAGCTAAATAGCTCTAGGCATAGGAGTATTTAATGCTAACTAGGAAAACATTTTCAATTTGGCTGCTACATTAATGATTGTTTGGATGCTTGTTTAAACCACCCCCAGCCTTGGAACGGATTTAGATTCTTCAAGGTGACCGTTATTTGAATGAGTTGGAGGTCGTGTTTTCCATTACTGTTTATGTAATATTTTTAACACTTCAGCATTTTTATCTGCTTTATTTAACACATTTGCTGCTGGTGTTGAACGTTCGCGGACTTTTTAGGCACTTTAAGCGTTTGCGTTAATGGCATCACAAATAAGTTTGACTGGCTTTGTTCACTTCAGTAAATCAAACTGCTTTCGTTTAATATGCGTTCCTGTGACTGCGTTCTTGGAAAAAGAGTGGTGCCTAAGCTTTGTTACCAATCCAAAACTGGCTGCACCAACCGATTTTCAATAGTGTTAAAATGCTTGCTATTTGCTTCAGTAAGCCAAAACCTGTCGATTGCATGTGTTTTTTTACCTTGCCTTATTCTCTCGAGAGTATGACGTACCTAAATGCAAAATATGGCTTTATGCGGTACTGATTGGTGGGTTGCTAGGTTCTCATCATGGCAACTGAGTCGCCAGGACCAAGGCGACCTCCGCCCAGACCGCCCAAATCTCAATACCTTCTAAACAAAGAGGTTGAAGTATTGGCTGCAAGGCAAACTGCTTTTAGACTTTCATCTGCTTCCTACCCCAAAGGAAAGAATCCTTTTGGGGAAAGTTCTGACGAAGAATCGGACATATGTGATACTAATTCATCACCACTGCCAAAGACCGACACAAACCCTTTTGCTGACTGTGAATCTGATGACGAGGAGGCCAACTCAAGGCCTGAAGACAGACCAACTATCCATGATATGGAGAAGGTCAAGAATCCAATTAAATTGGTTGAAGTAAATAAAGTGGCTCACAATCCCTTCGATGCTCCAATCGATCAGGCGGAGGGGAGGGCAGTAAAGATGGGATCGCATGGATCCTCCCCTCCTTCTTCCCCCCAAAAGGTGTCTGAAAATGCAGAAAAAATGAGATTTAAAAGAGAGAACTTGAGTATTTTAAAGCCTCAACACAGGCGCCCAGCGCCGAGGCCACCAGCACCGCAGTCAAATTCTATGGAGGCCCTAGCAGCTGACACAGCTGCTGCTAGCTCTTGTATACTGCCCTCCTCTCCGCTGCGTCTCTCTCTGCAGGGGATGAATGAGATTGTTATGAGGTCCTCTCCGGCTACGTATCGAAAGAACTCCACTTCGTGCGAAAGTATGCGTATTAAGGGTCCCGCACCACCACTGCCGGTGGGAGAAAAGCGAGAAATTCGAGCGGAGGGATTCGTGAAGTATCCCAAGCTGAGACGCGAGATTGAAGAGGCAAATGTGCGACTGTCCCAGTATGATAATGAAATCGAAGCTTGTAAGACCAAATTGAACAGTGGTAAGTTTTCTTATGGGTGGCGAAGATAGTGCCATGGAGGAACTCCTACTTTTTGCCTCTTTTCATAGCTCTTAAGCATTGGCCACCTGTTCCTATTTCGATTTAGTGCTTGTGCGATCGGAATTTTTTTATTCTTCGTCTAAGTAGAACATTTTCTGTTAATTATTCAATAAGTTTGCTGAGGATCGTTGCTCTGCGTGTTATTCTTCTTGTAGTTTGTTGGAAACTAATAGACATACTACCAAAAAGGCAAAATTGTGCTTTTTTGTAAAGCATTTTGGAAGAGATTTGCCTTTTAAATCCATTTTTGCTTCAAATCGTCTTACAGCCGGAGATGACCCAGTCAAATCCAAGAAGTATACGAGGAAGCTGGCGAAGCTGATGGAGAAGCGACAGTCCGTGGCTAACAAGCAGAAGGAACTCAGTAATCGGTAAGCTGTTTTGAGACCTCATACGTTCTACCTAGCAAACTGGTTTGACATTCGTTGGTCGGCTGATTAATCACTTTAATCGTTATGTTTACGATAGGTTTGGGTGTGCGGACGTTTGATAGATCTGACACCCATTAGAAAGCCTTTGCTATTCTGCTGAATGCTCAATTTTCTCCATGGAAGAGTAGTAATAATTATAGTTGGCATGTGACGAACAATGTGGACGGAATGACGAGATACGCTTACTGACACGAAATGATCTGGACATCGATCATTGAAAATTTCCACCATCGTCAAGTATAAGGCGTATGTGTGTGTGGACTTGGATGAAATAATTATTTTTTATTCAATTTATGTCCTTATAATGGCACTGTCTTACCGACGGTTTGAGGGCTGCTTTGTATTTAATACTTGTGGGTGGAGTTTCTCCGCTTAGTATGGAGCATTACACGAAACCTTGCCTTATTTCGAATGAGTTATTTAATTTCCATCCTATGTGCAAGTTCTTTGTTTTTTTTAATTCAACTCATAAAATTTGAGTCGCACAAATCGGTCTACTCACTCAAGTGACTTTCGAAGTCTCGAGGTCTTCAAAACTGCTTATCCATAGCGTAACCTTCCAAGAAATCGTTCCCCCTAATTGCTTTTCATGATGAATGGCATCTACGCCCAACTCATTATGTAAAATCTCACAAACCTACCTGAGGCGGGAGGAAAGGCCTTTGATATAAGTAATAAACGTTGTTTAAAAGCCTGAGCCAATAGTTTTTCCTGTGCATAATGCATATGTTGACATAAGGAACATAAATCTTGCTCTTTTAATGAACGATATTTGGTTGATGCTTAACTCTTCTTAAAACGGTGTCCTCTTATTCTGTCTAAAATCAAACAATTTTTTCCTACCATCTCTTTCCTCAATGCGGTTTCCTATTCACCTCGCTAGGCTTCAGGAGCAAACGCTAGAGGATCGACACGCGGATTTGGAATATGAGTTGCGCGGTATCTTGGCCAAGCAAGGTGGGCAAATCCTTTCCTTCTCTCTTATTTCTTTTTTCGTTAATGCAGATTTGCCTCCTCTAATTCCATTTTTGGGTGTATATTTCTCTTTCCCTTTTTTAGCTGCCCCTAGAACGACTTGACACATACTACGGGAGATTTGGAGGCTCTTTTTTGGATATCTTAGTCTCTACTAACCTTATTATCTCGCAAATTTATTTAGTGCAAACATTTCACCTGAATGCTGCTTTTAGCCGGTAGTGGAAGCGTGACCGTAGAAGATTTCTCAGTTCATGGCCTTCTGGTTTGGAAATTCTTGCCTCTGCACGCATCGTTGATTTCCATTGCGTGAGGCGTCATGTTTTAAATTAATGTACCCTGACCCAACGTTACTTACCCACTTCTTCCCGCCATATATTTGGACAAAGCTGCATTTTTTTGTTTAAGAAAGTGGAGAACTTAAGGTGTGTTTATGACGCAGGCGTTGGATGGGTGGTCAAGTGACTGAGCTTTACGAATCAGTGCTTTGTCATTTTTGCTCCACCACGAGTGGTCACATCGCTCTGCAGCCGTAAAACCGCTCTCTTCATACAACCTCTGTCCTTCAGCTTATTGCTCTAAATCCTCTCTTTTGTCACCAATTGATTCTTTAGTGTAGTTTTACCTTTTTTCATTGGCTTTTCTTCCATCTAGTCTAGTGGTGTAATCGTTTATCCTTCAGCGTTTACTTTTCACACCTTGCTCTTGCGGCTATGCAGTTCTCGCATTTGCCTTTGAAGCATTAAAGTATTTTCCTGATGTCTAGGTGCCACGAGTCTTGCTGTGGATGTGAAAACTTCCCTCAACATTTGCATATTTTCATCTACGAGTGTGGAGTCAATCAGGTGGTAGTTTGACAAGTTCATCTCCGCGTCCCGTTTATCGTCGAACGGATCCCATGCGTACGTGTGTACGCCTTCAGGTGTGTCCACTAAGACGGTATCGTCCACTCGTGCGGCACAACCAGTCATGCTGACATTTCGGTCGATCGTAGTTGGGTAGCCTATGTGTCAGTACTGGGCGTTGTTTCGCACTGGGTTGGTGTAAAAGCAGTAAAGACTTAGTGTCTTGATGGTTGGATTCCGCCGCGGTGTTCACTCTCCCCAGGAATGGAGGGTAACTAAACCAATAAGTGTAATGGACTCGCGTGGTCCTTTCTGAAAACTCTTCACATCAGCACGGGAACTTATTGCCTTGGAGCGGATGAATTATTTGCGAAAGGAACTTTCCTTCACTTCCGCTAACCCATGCCAATTTGTAGACTTCTGAAATCAAATGCGCGATCATTTGAAATGAGGACTGTTTGAAATGTGCACTGATTTTGCCGGACACAGCTTGAAGTAAATGTAAGCGCTCTCTCTCTCTCGGCAATGCCCTAAAATCGCAGTAGTGAGTCACTTATGTGTGTCCAATCTTCCCGGCCATAGTGGCAGATGGCTCGTTCTGCTATCCCTCATCTTACAGCTCCTGTCCTGACTCTCGGTAGGTCTAAACTGGCATGTCAGAGAACTTTGGTGACCTCATGCTTGGGTCTTTGTGCAAAGAACTTATTAAAACTACCATTGAAAGTAGAATCAAACAGCGACTTGATGTGATCAAGTTTTTGGAAGGATACATTGGTTCGCCCAATGGGTTTGTTCTTTATAACTGATTTTGTCATTTCACCGTTTTCGCTTCTCGGTGAAATTTCCTTGAACGTCAACGGCAAAACTGGCACTATACAAGACTGTGGTAGTGTTTCAAGTTGTCTTTTTTCTTCGCTCATCTGTAGAACATCTTCGAACACCCCAAGAGCAGAAGAGGGCGGATGAACTGCTGCAGCTTCTGTTGGAAATAGTTCAGGAGCGAGATAAGCTCGTGGAAGAACGGGCCTCCCCAGAGAGGTAAGCTTTATCACCGATACCCTGCTGATGGAGATCAAGATGGCGTCTTATTTGTCGGCATGTTTTATGCTCGAAAAGACTAGCTCTCACCCGCATTATCTGGCACAACTTATCGCGCTGCCTCTAATGATGATTTAATTCAGTCATGAAATAGCATGGCGGTCGGTCTCAACTCGACTGTGTGGTCTTCCTAGCAGAATTCCACCCAAGTTTATGCGTACTACTTTGCGGGGATTAAAACAAAAATCAATTCAGTGTAAAATTGGCCACTTTCCTTCAAAGAACTGTCAGAGAAGACACTACTGACACTCTAATTTGGCTTGATTTCCTGCCAAGTAGTACTGGATACATGGAACAACTAACTTGCTTGTGGCGTCCAATCATAGTGGGTCATTTATTATTAAAACAACTAACACATCTAGTCACACATTTTTGCAAGCTGCTTAACATTATTGCGATGGAAGTCCTCTTGCTTCGAAGACTTGATTCCAGCTGTGGTTGATAGTGATAGGTGCTTTTCTCGTCGTCACCAACTACTAAATCACTCCGTTTATGTCGATGGAAGCTGAGTTGGACTGGCGAAAGATGGATTCTACCCTTGAAGGCCTAAAGAAAGCAAAAGCGAAATCTGCCCTAGTCACGTGGTTTTTAAATTTGGCCAACGAGAAGTTGCTCCACCTCCATTCTGCAGGGATAACAAGGGGCATGTGATGCCACGCAAAGGTTAAAAATAACCACCCTTGTGAATCCTCTCCCTGTTCTATCGTCGAGTGACCAATCTCATCCGTGAATTCCATTTCATGTAACCAATGATTGTGAGACGTTCTGAAGGTTGGCGCTCACTTCAAGCCATTATTGCTTCGTTCTGCCTTAAGTGCATGCGTCCTCGTCCTACTCGCTTGTGACCTCAAACAGGGTTGTCAGGCTTTTATCAGCCCATGTTTTGCTGAAATGATACATGCGTGGTTAGATGTCAATTTCCAAAAATGTTTTTGAACCGCATAGTTATTCGTTGTTTCTGTTCAAAGGATACCGACTCATCGTCGAAAACGTGATTTTTGATAATAGTGACATTGGGCTGCTGATCACGAGCTTTAAACAATGTACCTACCTGATATCACCTACTTCATCCTTCTAAAACTTTGTATGTTAGCTACTTAGCCTGTTCGTTGACCTGAAAATGCGCGACGTTCATCCTGTGAACAGCCTCAATGCTTCACTATCCACCGGCTTGTTCTAACTTTTTTCCTCTCCTCCTTTAGAAACCGGCCCTCAGCGCTCTTACCCCAGTCTCCTTTGGGTAAGTTTTCAAAATCTCCAACTATAGCCCAAAACAGAACGACTTATGCGTAAATTAACAGCTTACATGTAGCCAAATGAACTGCTAAGCATACGAATCAGATAAATTGTCAACGAAGGACTACACCAGCTTCATGTATCTGGCTCTTATTTCAAATCTTTCCTACTTGAAGGTCCAAACTTGAGCAGAATACTCCTTTTCTAACTTGAGCGTTCGTGCGTGACCACCTCCTAGCCGAGGATTGAAAGGCATGCGTCACACTACTTGTTTACTTTAGCTATTTGCATTGCTATAAGCCCCATGCGCCTATGAGTGGACTTCGTGTGTTCGCATCAATGCCCCCGCTCTTGTTTGAGCAGGCACCTACGCTTGGTACTTCTAGGCTCGCTTTACAGTTGGTACAACTTGTCAATTCTGATGTTCAAAAGAACACAGGCTTGTAGTTTACTAATATTTAAACTCTTTCCCATTTTAGAAGGCCTCAATGCCAGCAAGTCCTCGGCCGATGTGATCAGGAGTGGTTGAACCCAGTCCACAGAAAATCACATTCTCAGAGTTAAATAGTGCATTAAGCTGAACTCCTGCTTCTTTCGTGTTCAAACGCTTACGTCGCGCCTCACTGCATTGCAGGGCAACCTGACAGTTTTTGTCCCTTCCTTGGTACATATGGATGCCTCAAATGATGTCTTACTGAATGACTATTAAGTAGTTTGTTTTCTTTTGGTGCGAAATCGAGTTCTGAGTCATATCGCCAATCGCTTAGATTGGTTAGATATGGTGAGGGCAGATAGTACTTACAGCACAGCACCTCAGTAATGCCAGCCTGACTTTCTGTATCAATACAGTGCCCCCTTACTTCAAGCCAGAAGGACCTGAAGAAATAGGGCCATAAGCAGCAAGCATTTCCTCATCATTATGGAGCATTGAATCATCATTGCTCCTCTCACCGCTACGAGGGAGACTTGGGGTTGATTACTACTGCTAGTAGTGTAGCGACGGTGGCAGCAACAACGACAAAAGCGCTAAATAATTATTCAAAAGCGGCACTACAAGCGGAGGATGTGCGTGCTGGTTGGCAGGCGGAGAGGCGGGTGGATGAACAGGTAGACATTTGGTTGGATGGGTAGACGAGAGGTAAAAGATCTTATTTTTACAACTTCTGTGCCTCCACGACGGGTGGTTGGGGCTCTGAGGAAGATCTGATGGGCTGAGAGGTGTGCAGGTGGCCAGTGGCCTCCGGCTGTGTAACGTCTTTGGACTGGCCAGTCGGATCACAGCATTGAGGCGGACCCAATGAGCCTCTGGCGTGACGAGAAGCGCATGGGAGGGGGGATGAATGCGAGTGTTGATGCTTCGAAGAGGCCACACTGTCCACCTGCAGGGCTTTGGGTTGCTGCACCGCGGCCTGGGGTACGGCTGTGATGGTGGGATGACCTGCTGCATCCACAATCGCAGAAATAGAGGGAGAATGGTAAGTGAAAATTAGCTCTCCAATGCCTTCTATTTGGCAAATGTCATATGACGTCCTGATCCTCCGTTTACAACAAGTGCAACGAGTTATGAGCGAATCAAGGTTCAGGAAATAAGCTCAAGATGCTACACCATCCTCTCTGCCTCCTTTTTTTCATCACATAAACGATGCAATAGACATCGGAAAGGGAGCATGTTCCTACACATGGGGGGTCATGAGCACGGACCAATTTGGAGCACCCTCTACGTATTCAAGTACGACAGTACCAACATGTGAAAAATAAATGCAAGCGGGAGAGATTCAATAGCAAAATATGCCCACACCAGGGACGGTATTTACTAGGTCGGAAAATAAGTGTGCAAACAAATATCGAGGTCAGGCCAACAAAAAATAAATGTGTGTATTTGTTGTACAACGGAGTGCCTCCAATTAGTTAGAACCAAATGTTAAGAAAATAGGTGCTATCCTTAGTTCAATGAACTCCTTCCTCCAAACAAAAACAATAAACTTTTATTCAAAGTAGACAAATTGAATGCAATGAAAAGGCAGACAGATGCAGTCGGAATGAACCAGGTAGTGCCAAAGAGGGTTCCCTCATAGCCTTGCCGGATATTAAAACAGAGCTAGTTGCTTGATCAGCACGCTGGTGGTGAAAGAGTTACCATTAACTTGAGGCGAGGACAAGACACTCTTGATACCATTGCAGTAAAATGACCTATACCACATGACTTTATGCTTGGCTAGGCAAGCCTTTTAATCTTCAACAAGTCAAGTCAATGTTACTCGATCAAGCCAGTACTTTCTCATGAAACGACTTCCAGACCACAAATTCATGTTTTTGCTTAGGCTAAGGATTAAAAAATCGCAGAAGCCTGGTTTTGCATACCATCGCCAGTTTTGGCGTCCGTGACGTTGGCGGTGGTGAGGGGTGAGACTGAATTGGAAGAGACTTCGGCGGAGGGACGGGCAGAGTTAGGAGAGAGCTGAGGAGAGGTGTTGGTGACAGTATTGGAGGTGGCGGAAAGGTCATTGTAAAACCAGGGGAACTCCACACAAGGTGGAAGCGGTCCGGAGTCCGGCAGACAGGTGCAGGGCTCGCGTCCGCGCCAGCGACAGTCATAGGCAATGAGCTCTTCCAGTGAACGACCGTCCGAAGGAATGTTAAAACGTGCCTGCAGGAAGGCCGGCCAGGGCACGTTGTGCTGTATGGGTAGAATTAAAAAGGAAGATTGCACAATGAAGCGATGACGTCATGCACAGACAGATATCGTGACAAGCCCTGCAAATGTAGATCCATACATGGCAGTGGAGACCAATCCGTTCCGCCAAGAGACAATAAAAGCAAGCTACGTATATTATCCAATCTTTCACACGGTAATAGAGCATTCCACAAACATTTTAGGTACTTACAAATTTGGCTTTTCTGAGGTCAAATGAAAGGGAGTCAATTTAGCGATTAAGGTATTATGGGAACGAGAAAAGCGTACGGAGCACTAGACGTGACCGTCTGCAAGACCAATCAATCTTTAAGTTACCAGCATCAACAATGGTCGGCCGTCTCACAATTGCTAAACCTATTCCCACGGTGGGCCTCAAATGGCATGCAATTTCTGATTCCATAAGATGACATACTTGAAACAAAAAAAGACTCGCAGAGTAGCTCATAAGATTTATTTTGTGAATAAAGCTGGATATACTTTTCCTTTAAAGTTGCCATTTTATTGTTAACTACTTGATTAGCATTTGAGGAAAACATTGAGTGTAAGCCATTAAGAGCAGTTAGGATACACGCCTTTGAGGCGGTTAAAACGGCGCTGAAATTAAACATTAGCATAGTAGACGATAATCCTAATGGGTGGTTTAACAGAATTTTCCTAAGGCAACGTTCCAAAGACAACCTTCTTTTCACAACCGATTACAGAGGGATGAACAATCCTACAGAATGCGATTTTGTTTATACGCTCATTAATTTGACAATGTTATGAGAGCAAGCCCATTTTCACAGAGATAAGTTAGAGTTGGCAAAGCAGCTCCAGCCACGAAAATTGATGGATGCATGACATTTGAGATCATAGATTTCCCCTTTTATACAGTACCACAAGAAATACACGCATTAAAGCAACCAGGGGGAAAGGACTGCTTACTTGGAGATGTAGATCGAAGAGGTCCTCGGGTGTAATTTTGGCGTCTCGAGCTAGACTCTCACGACAGTGGTAACAGGGACAAGTGAGGTAGTTGGGCAGGTCGGTGCGATGGAGGTAGTCATGCCGATCACAGAGGGCACAAGTGGCGTTCTGGGGTGCCAGTGCTCCCACATCCAACATCTCGATGATACCTCGACTGTTATTGACCCGCGTGGGTGTAGTCATCGGCGTAAGTTGTGAAGGATTCGGATCCGAGGCGGAGGAGGCCACTACCATGCCTGAAACACCTGCGCCTCCAACTCCACCTCCCTCTGTTGCCACTAGCTGTCGTACTGGTGGGGGTGGTGGCCGAAGCTGCAGATCGCCGTTTACACGAATGGGCGCTTCCAATCCCTCTAAAAGCGGAAGGTTA
Source organism: Taenia solium (assembly GCA_001870725.1). Lineage (NCBI taxonomy): Eukaryota > Metazoa > Platyhelminthes > Cestoda > Cyclophyllidea > Taeniidae > Taenia > Taenia solium. The sequence goes on from MIEF01006950.1 coordinate 21,623, forward strand.
CATTAAAGCGCTTTAACTGCGCTCTGGACCATTACTTTCTCTGACTTGGCCAGCGTTATCGTCGACTTTGGGGAATGGTGAAGCCAATAGTCTAGGGTTCAAAAGACTGCATTTAATAGGTCTTGCATCACCAGACGCTATGCACAAAATGTGGTAATAAGTGGGCTAGCACCGCCTCAGACATCTGTTTTTTTTATCCACAAAAAAACAAAGCCAAAAGTGTGCATGCGCCTCAAGACAAAAGCTCTTCTCCACCACCTCAAGAAGAAGAGAATTTTTTCCTTAAACAAATAGGAAGATGGAGAATTGAAAGGAGGACAGTAATTTGGTGGCGAAATAAGTGTGCTGCTTTTAACAGTGCATAACCTTAAATCCCAAGGGGTAAAACTCAGCAGATGTCAATGGGATGCGGTAAAAGTAAAAAGTAAACTATTATGACTGTAGATTAACAAAAAAGAACGCTCTTGACAATAACATCGGAAGGACATTTGACTTCTAAAAAAGCAGGTGAGAATATTTCCTTATCCGAACAGACTCAACGAAGACCACTCTCAAAGCCAGTAATCAAATTGTGGTTCGAATAACAGAATAGAGAGCTGCTATTTTTTAAAAATAATGAATCTTTCTATGCCAACATTGGTGGACAAAAAATTGGGACCCATGTTTGAATACCTTCATGCGCCATGTGCCCCGAGTCAGGAGAACAACCATAGCATTATGGTACAGCTATGCCGTTTATAGGCGGCTTCCACGAAACAAATGCCGCTTGTTCAACTGAGCCGCTTACCACTCCCATATTGAGTTGCAACTATCACCGAATGAATTGATTTCTGTAGATGGAGCAATGGCAGAACTGGACGAAAATAGACCAAGCTTTCAATGGTAAGGCCATATATTTGAAGCAGAGTTGTTATAACGAGTAGACTCTAAAGTTCTCAAAAGCAAAACCCCGGTCACGTGGGATGAGACGATAGAACAATGTAAGATCTCGGCTGTGTACAGTTCCCACTGAGGATACTGTTTGACAGAAAGAATGGCACAGAGAATCAACGCCTCACCTGCTTTATCAGCGAACTCGTGCGGACAAGAGCCTGGACCTTGTTGTGAGGGTGGAAGGGAAGAGCTACAAGGATCGGAGGCAGTTGTCATAGCACCAGAGGGAAGCAAGACCGGTATCGTAGCCATCGCTGGGTTGACATCAACCAGTTCGCCCACCGATGCGGTCGCAGGAGCAGTTGCATTAATCAGATTCGCTTGATTAGCCGATTGCGGTGCTGCAGGTGTCTAGGGTAATGCAATTTGCACTATAGCCATGTGGTTTTAATCTACTTCAATAATATTCATTTTAGTAGATGAGGTGAAAAAGGGAGGTGAACACGCAGTTAGCGGTGAAAATGTGCCTTGTATCAGCTGACAGTGCTAGGCGATTCAAGCTGATGATAAGTAAAAAATGCGTGTGCCTTACATATGAATCACAAAATACCAAAGCCCCTCGTAATAGGTGCTAATCGAGGCACCAATGATGTCGCCTAAGAGTCCAGAAATCTGAAGACTATGGAATAGCTTTTAATAATACCAAGAGTCGCCTTTTACCTCAAAGCTCAAAATTTCCGTTGGGGAAGCATGTCGTAAAGATACTTAATAATAAATAATAAATCAAAACGGTTGGAATTGACTTCCAAGGTTGCATCAGTAGGGCTATTCGTAAGTATATCCACTCATGCGACACCTATAAAAGCTTAGAGTTGGGGTTTGCAGCAAATCAACCAGCTACATGACAAGCGACAGGTTTAACACCGAACGATTATCATCGTCAGTTGCATCCTAGGGGTGAACATTAACAGAAGCATACAACCATCAAGATAACAAGATTGTATGCAAAGGAGTGAATGGCACTGCCGCTCACCGAGAAGTCGCGAACTAAATAACAGCCTTAAGTAAAGCGGTGAGGAGGTAAATGATAGCAACGCCAACATTGCTAGCCGACTTCACCTTTTAACCTCTCGCGTTCGCGTTTACCAGTTATTTGAGTAGCATGCCTTGGTTTAAAACCAAAATTCACAGAATTGTCTTGTGTTACCGCAACGCAGAGGGCAAACACTGTCCAAGTGGCGAAACTGCTGCACTACAGACTAGTTAAAGATGCCTCAAGTAGCCAACGCAAGAAAGGCATTTTAAACACTTGGTGAGTGCCTCTACAAAAAAACATGAAGAGCCTGCTTTTAAAAATTGTGGTGGAACACTTACGGTTAACAAAGCACAGCGAGATCAAGTTTAACAGTTAGGATAAACTTCTCCGTAGCAGGGAAAAAAGCAAGCAGAGTTCTTTAAACAGTGCAACCAATGAGCGAAAAAAGGTGGAAAGGTTCCTCCAAGGCAGAAACTGAATGGGTAATAGTTCTTGCCATTAGAAGAAGAATAACAGGAGCAGTTCTTGGTTTACTAATGCAAGCAATGCAATTAATAACACTGAGGAAAGAGGGTGAATTGTTTAATTTAAATAAGGACAAAGTACAGAAGCGGCAACAAATGCCAAATCAAAGAACAACTCCAGGAAGAATGGTAGGCGCGGGACTTAATCCAACACTTCGAAATTCAATCAAGGGTGCGAGAAAGTTGGATACTAATATGCTTCTAAATGCCGTCGCAGACATTAGATTCGTTCTAATATGCATCAAAATAAATTTAAGAGCCAGCATTAAGAACACTTTATTAGCACTCTTCCATTTACAATTCCACTTCCCAGCATTAACACCTTGCGCTCGTGGTGGTGGCACAGTTACTACTCAACTTATGCAATCGGCTAGAAAGTATTTGTACAGCAGAGCTAGAGTTAGTACAGTGACATTCTACCTTGATTCCATCAAGGGTGTCTATATTGTGACAAATTTTAGGGCTTGTCATAAAAGGGGTAAAGATAAAATAGGTCTCTACCTCAGCCTGCTGTTGCGAGGATGCATTAGCATTAGCGGTGGGTATTACATGAGCAGTACCGTTCGAGGAGACTCGCGCAACCAACTCTTGTGCCTGTTGATGCAAATGCAGAGTGACCAGCTTGGAGTACAGTTCCTGTGCGTAGATACTGTCATTACACTGAGGCCCATAGCTGAAAGAAGCAGGACGACGTAAATACACGCCCGTGAGTGAGAAGCACAAAAAATGGATAGCTTGAAGGAAAAGAAAGAGCTGGAAGGTAGTGCAAGAGAAACACAAGCAGAGGATGAGGAAGGTAAAGAAACGAATGAATCTGTATCACCGGATTTGGAGCACTGAATCCAGAGACCCGGGTTGATGAATCATTATGCTGTGGTTAGTCAAGCGTCAATTTCAATTAAAATCACCTACAGTTGAAACTGACGCGTTATTTGGCATATTTTCAACAAAGATAGGAGGTAAATGCCATAGCAGTAGCAGGCTACTAGCATATAGTGGAAGAAAAAAAGCAAGACTTGTGCTCACGCCTGGAAGATGGAAAGTACAAAGACGAGGTGTCTTTAGGGAATAACTGTATCAGCAACACTGAGATTCTGCGTTCCAAATCCAAAGTCATCAAAATCCATTATTCAACTCATCCGCTTTTCGAGCGTGACATTCTCGTTAATGCAAAGCGAGCGTAACATTTCCACTTTCATTTGGCATTTACGAGCAGGAATTTCATCACAATTACGGAAAACAGAGTCTTACTATGCATCGATGAAAGTTTCAAGTCTCACCTAAGTAAATGCGATATTTTAACAAGCTAAAAGCTCAGACAGCTTTACTGAAAAAAAGGATTGCCCCACCACTGAGGATCAAAGCATTTTTTACCATGCTTTGCGTGATGAGTTCTGATTCCGCCTTATTAAGCATTAAATTAAAATAGACATAGCAAATGACTGATCATTAAGGGGTTCGCTGTCTACAAGTGATAGGACACGGAATTGCCTTACCAAGGGTAGATAAGTTCTCCCTCCACCAGAGGTATGTTGTGTCGTGCCATGGCGAGGAGTCGAACCAGGATACTTTTATCGCTGCTACTTAAGCACTTGGATCCCTCGAACAGATCTGCTATCCGGTCGTAGTCGTGCCATTCGTTTTCCAGCACTTGAAGGTAGGCCTAGGGAGTTAAAAGAAGCTATCAACAAAGTGATTCCTACTTAAATATTTACTGCACTTGTCCTCTACTACCAATCGCAGCATGAAAGAGCTTGAACTACGTCATAATTTCTAGCACCGGAAGAATGGTGTTTGTGGTACTCCACTAGACTATTCCAATTGTATGTTTACAAAACAACATACAACAATTTTTTTTGGAAATTGTGGCATTAGAATAAACCACGAATGCAGCCACATTACGTAGTGGAAGCAATGGGATACTTGCATCTAAATTCTTCACTCAACCATTTTAGAGAACTTCACTGCTCCAGATTAGTTATCGATGGTGAAATAGATTCTGAACTACTGCCCTTTCACAAGTTGGCAAAAAAATATAAACAAATTACAAATAAGGTATTCGGTCACCAATTGGTTCTCTCAGCAAATCGGTACAGTAACGGGAGTTGTGGGGCTCAAAACGAGACATGATGCGGAAGGTCAAGGGGATGATACACATGAAAGTGCTTATAAAACTAGTTACCCGCTTTATGATCTCAGAGACAATTAACAAAAGCCAAGGTCACATTTAAACCCATAAATTTAAGGAGCCTTGCTACATCAAATTCCGTTTAGGTTGAATTCACGAAAATGTGTAACGTTTAACGAGGCAGACTAGGAGCCAAGTTGTCGCTTACTTCAAATTGCCAGAAAAGAAAATTACTGTACACCAAATTACCGAAAAAAAGTAACGAAGCAAGTTCCTTTGTAGGAAAGAAACGTACATCCAAGTGGTTCAAAATTTGGGGACCTCCAAGCAAGAAGTGGGAGGAATTCACAAAAAAGCCTTTCGATTTCAATTTACAAAACATTTAAAACATATTGGAGTAATTGCATCACCGGAGCGACACCAAAGTCAGAAGGAGCCACTCACCTCCCGTTTCAGCCTATCCTCAACGAACCACATTTGCACATACACTTGCCAACGTCCCACCCCAATGTAGGCGTATTGACAGTGAGTGAATAGTGCAGGCGTGGTGGGCGGCTGAGCGGGCGGTGGGACATGGACAACCTGAGGGGCGCCATCGCAGCCCTTCTCGGTGCCCTGTACACCCCCCTTAGCTCCACTTTCCTCATCGTCCTCGTCATCATCATCGTCATCCGAGTCGTTTTGATCATCATCGTCTTCGGAGATCTCGGCATCGCCCTCCTCGTCCTCCGCCTCATTCGTGCCTGCTGCACCGGCTCCAATAACAGCAGTTGTAGGCGCAGAGGCGGCAGGTATGGTGGTGGAAGGTTGCGGAGGAACCGCATTAATGGCCGAGGCAAGAGAGACTGCTCCACTTTGTGTCAGGGTAGAGGCAATGCTGGTGTGTGGTGTGTGAGGTATGTTCTGTGCGAAAAACACACGATTCAGATAACTTTTCGAGACGCGGAAACCCCTCTGTTTTCTGACACACATGAAAAGCGGAGCAATGAATGATTGCCTTATAACGGGGACCGCAATGTATCGCCTTAAATCAAGAAATCGTATGACAGCTAAGGACGACCGTGGCTTTGGTTTATTCGTACACAATCCAGCGCTCGTTTATTCATTAGTATTCTGAGCGAGAATACGGCCCTTCCAAAGTGATCGCAAAGGGCAACTCATGCATAATTCACCACTACACATAAATAGCGCACACATATGAAGGGTTGAAGGAAGTCTGCGGATAAACACTGTAGGTTTCTCCCATGAGTTTGAAAATGTTGAGTGCTCCCACCTTACACTGTATTCAACATAACGCATCATTCGTAAACACCTGAACAAGTTCTGAACATTCGATTCAGAAAGGTAATTGTTGAATAGAGGAAACAGATTGCAGCACCGGTGCAGCCCTGTTCCATTCATCCACGGTCACGAGATGACAAGTGATTGGAAGCCGTATGAGAAAATACTTACCCGAATCAATGATATGCACGTTTCTCAGTGGCCTTTGCCAAGCATTCCAGACAAAACATTTTCACAAAGGAAAGAAAATTGAATAATCCGGCAGTAGTGATGAATCTAAGCAGTTGTTGCACAGTAGAAAGATACCAACTCCTCAGCAAAATTCAGCGTGAGCCAATGTTAAACTTTAGTGCATTACAAGATCTATTTTCTGGGGAAATAAGTATGTATTTACGCTACGACAGAGTCCAATCGTGCTTTCCTATGGCATCCGAATGGCCATAAAGTATTTCATCGCGAAGGAAAATGGCAGAGACGTGGTAAAGGGTGAAAATACTCCAGCTATTAATGCCTACACAAATGTCTGTCGTACTAATGCATTTATTTTACAAGTTGGTGCGCTTTGGAATAAGTGAGAGAGTATCATTAAGTCCCATCGAGAGAGTGTCAACTAAGACCTTTCTGAGTTCATTAACCAGTTGTTTAGGCTCGTAAAGATTAAATATTTCGAATCACATTTGTTGTAAACAAAGCTCCAAGCTCCTCCAGGCACCTCATAGAGGAGAAAGGTGAAAATGCTCCCAGTCCATTAAATCAGAAAGTAACAACAAAAGAAAGATTTGAAATGAATCGAAAGCATTATGATTTAGCAAGAATCAGTAATGGCACTAATGCATACCCGACCATTCGGTCTAGCTCCAGAAGCGTCCGTGCCCTGTACAGTAGAGCCTGAAAGGAAAAGATGGGGAGAATTCGTATTTTCACCGTTTACGCCGCCATACACGATACTTATAGCCTACACGGGTGAATATTTTCCCAGTGTTGGAGTCTCGAGCCATTGATCACTTCAAATCGCTAGAAGTTGGTCGCAGCATGCAATTATTAATGCACCTTAAGAGCGCTTGCTATACGGTGAAAATGAAAAATTCTACCTCGATGCCAACTAAAGCTGGACAACTCTGAAGTGATGAAAGGAATCGTAGCGAGAACGGCATAGTGGTTAGGGAAAGGTCCATCAACACGACCGGCATATGAGTGAGTACAACGCAATCAAATCTTTCAAACATCCTTTTTCCTCAAAGAACGCATCTAGAACACCTCAAAAGCATTAAAATTGTGTTCTACGCGAGCAATCATAGTGCCAAACTGAATGCCAAACTTAACTACGACTCAAAGTAAAAAAAATAAAAGCTTCTAATTCCGCGGGTCTACCTAAGGGACAGACTTCATCAGTTCCAGAGACGCAAGCAGGCTGCTGGCGGATGCGCTTTTCACGAGCATTAGTAGCGGTTTGTTGGAGCAGAGCGTAGGGCTGTTGAATCACATTATTTGGCACATTAAGCACAGCAGTTGTCGCTGTCCCACCTGCAGTACGTGCAGCAGCATCTGCACCGGTCACAGGCGCCGCGGCCACACCAACACCTGTCAGCATTGTTTGCACATACTCCTTCAGCTGACTCGCAGAAATAAGGCGGTCTGCTAAAGAGTTCGGGAGTGAGCGGCGTCTCATCTCCGGATCGTTTGGCACTGACTCGAACCGCGCACTGACCACCAGCGAAGCCGCTGCAGCGGCGGCGGCAGCGACAGCGGCTGAGGCGGTGAGGGAGAACTCGGGGAAGTCATCAAACTTTGTGCCCTCGGAGGAGAATTCGTGGGTGGCAGAGAGATGACGTGGAGGAGTGTCAGTGGCGCTGATGACGCTGGCAGAGTGTTTCCGAGACGTTGTGGAGGAGGCGGCGTTGGAGATCGCCCCTGAAGAAACAGTTGCCATGACAGGCTGCCCACCACTCCCCGTTGCGTCGATCGCGACGGTAGCAGAGGCACCCCCCACGGGTCCCGCCGAACCCTCCTCATCCTCTTCTTGTTCTGCTCCCACAGCACCAAAGTAGTAGCCGAGAAAGGGGTAGAAACCGTTTCTGAAAGAAAGCGGGAGTTGCAGGAAGATTGCGTATGTGTTGAAAAAATAAAATTCACCGACCGAGAAACAAATGCATGAGAGTGCTGTGCTATCAGCATAAAAAGGAGCTGTGATTAGATTTCCATGTCTGCTGAGTTTAACAAAATGACAACGGAACTACACAATCGACAAAGCGCACACAATGAGATTTTTAGAGAAAGGAAACAAATATAGGCAAAAATAGCTTACCGATTAGTACAGAACTGGAAAAGGTGACCTAATTCGGAAAAAAAAATAGTCTCAACCGTAAGAACTTAGAAGAAGAAATAATTTTAAGCATTAAATTAGAAGGATAACTGGGCACGTATGCTCTGTGTGTAGATTGAAAAAAAAACAACGCAGAAAAACCTAATGCAAGAAGGTCAAGGAATTGACAATACACAGGGCTTTGGTAACAATAGATCCATAAAATATGAAAAATTGGTTGTCGCAAGCACACACCCACTGACAAGGAGCCGTTCAATCTTCCACAGCCCTATATAACTAACGCAGAAGTCAAGGGAGCTAGCTAAATGAAATTCTGTCCAACAAGTTTAATGCGTCCATCTAGAAGGGCATTTATGCATTTGCTAAACTATCCAGCCTTTCTATGTAAAAAGCCAATACGAAGTTTATGGTAGGCTTGAATGACTTTTCGCATAGAAATAGGCTGCGTAAAAAGAAATTGAAATAAAAAGTGTACATTTTTGTAAAAAAAAACATTGTACTAGCAAGGGAGCATGACACGAAAAAAGCATCTGACAGGTACCACTTTGCCATATAAATGTCATTTAACAAATTTAGGAGCAACGAAGTTGAAATTTTAGTCAAGAGAAGCGCTGTATCACGGCGAAAGTTGGAGCCAGCTGACCAGGCTAGATCACGTAGATCACACGGTCAGCACAGGGGTGCGAATTTCACATACATGACTCAGGACAAATTGGCTTCAGAAATTTTACTAATAGGGAACATAGCATCTGCAGAAGAAAGTTACTTTGCGTAGGAATGTTGGAGATACTTTGGCAGAGGGGGGAAAGGCCTAAATATAGGCTTCCTAGCAAACTACAATCATTCTAAGTGGTATATGGGCACACCTCCTGGGTGGTTGGACTGTTTGCGTGCGCCAACTGAAAAGGCACGCAAGAGGCAATATCACTTTATGTATGGAAATAGTGACAACGATTTCCTACCATCCTCGAAGCTTTTGGAATTGTCATGAAGCCTTTACTCAAGAAATTTTACTTGGATGGGATTTTAGTTGCAAGACTTCCAGTTGAGGCAATTATAACTACACATTTGTGAATTGGGATATTTCACACCCGAATCACTGGAGCGGGGGATCAAAAATAAAACCATAAATGGAAGCAATTTCGACCCAAAATTTTATGACACGGACCTCAACGCCAAGAAACCATCAATCATTGGAAAGCAAACAAAATTTGAAATGAACCACCAAACTCCATCTAATATAGCAAAAGAATTAATGAAGCAGGGGCGGAAACAAGGTCGACTCGGTTGGTAAAATAAAAGTGAGGAAGTGGGTCTATTTGGTTAACTTTATTCAACTGAAAAACCTAACATTGATAAACCCGAGAGAAGGATGAGCATTGATTGAAGGAGAAAGTTAAGAAGAACCGTCAATGAGATAAGAGGGCTTGGGAAATGGAGGCCCCACACAATGTACGGTATTTCTCTGGTATCTAAAAATTTTACAATGCGCACTTTAAGAACAAAGGAAATAATGTAGGTTTGCTTTACATGCACTTTTAACACCAATTCAAATGTCCCCTTTACCTCCGCAAACGTGCATAATTAAGCTGAGACTCGAGAAATAGTAGTTACTAGAAGCAAAACTACAAAAGCTCCAAGAATGTTGCTCTATGACACTGCCAGATTATACCTCATTTATGAGTAGCAAGGTATAATTTAATGAGAATATTCAACAGACATGAATAATCCGGATCAGGTAGGAGCTGCTGCTGGTGAAGAAAGTGGGTCTAGCCGAACAGGTCAGCGAAATGACGATTGCGCAGAACATCAGTCGTTATTCCACCCAGAGGAGAGAAGCAAAACTACCGATTTTGTCAAGAGGCTAGAAGAGCTGCTACTCATGTGTTTCTAAGGTTACAAAAGTAAACAGAACTTTCGCCTCTCCCTTTTAACTACATGCAAGTGAACGTGTGTGTACGGGAGGACGCGCATCCAGAAACTGATGCAGAGATTGCCACGCAACTGAATGGTTTTCTGCAATAAAGATCCTTCACGACCTCGTATAAAAAAGCCATACTCATTTTATTCAGCTCTGAACAGTAGCCATGTAAGAGGAATCAGGGATCGATGCTGGAATTCTTCTTATAAAAGACTAAAAAAACACCACCCTTTTGCAATTGAGTCATTATCAGTAATTATTATTGGAACGTCCACCCACTGCTCTTTCAAGATCTACCGTATAAAATCACGGTAAAACGACCCAGTTTGAAATGGATAGAGTGTACGAGATTTCGTGAAATGCACCAATGCAACAGGAAATGTGGTCGTCTTAAACATATAAGAAGCTATTCAAGTGTATCACAAAAGTAATGTGAAATGGATGTTTGCTCACACTAGTTATAGGAGGAGGATTTTTAGGCGAAAAGCAAATCATCACATTTCAGCAGGTCGAGCAAATAGCTAATTTTAACACGGTTTCGCCCTGCGATGCAAAAAAGAAACGGCGGACTTTTTTTCCATTAATAGATTAGTCCCGTTCCGTCAAAATGAATGACCTTTCTGGCCTGTATGTGTATAAGGTTGAGCGAGACCTGCATTAACGACTAAGGCCAGGCTCGCACTAATGCAACACGCCTGATGTTTGGCATGAATCCACAAAACGCCGGGCAGGTGAGCATTGTATTTATTTGCCAGAAACTTGCCACATCAAACATCGCACGTTCTGTTCACAAAGGATGGAAATGGAAGAAGTAATACCCCAAAACGGTTTTGGATAGCTTCCAGTGAAAAAAAACTACCTGCAGTAATGGTTGCCATTTGAGATTCGACTAATAGTGTGACAACAGAGCTAGTGCGAGACGGCCTTTACCATTAGGATGAGAATTGGAAATGGAACTAAGGCGGGGCAAGTCGGGATGTTTTCGCGACACAGAAATGCATGCAAAAAGCAAGCGGAGCCGCGGACAAAGTGTAAAAAAGTTAATTTTCACTGCATTACATTTAAGTGAACGCTTTTCAAGGTGACAATTTTTGTGCCGAAATGTCGGAGGAGGATAATGAAATGAAGGCTGGCTTGCTAGCGATACGTCTCCGGCGGTAGGATGAGTCGTCTGTGTAAAACTATATAGTCGGTTTTAAGGTCCAAAAAATAAAGTTGTCAGGATACAACTCTAAAGACTAATCTTAAAAATTCACTTAAAAAGTTGCGCAAGTTATCAACACATAATGATATACCAGTCCTTGATATCCAATAAACTTAAAGCTGAAATTATGGAGGAAATTACATCGAATTGGAATAACCAAGTAGAAAATGGGCCTTACAAAGTGGTTATTCGGTGCCTTTACTGGAAGGACTAAAAAGAGTACAACTGAATCCAATCAACGCATACATTTACGTTTAAACGACACAGACTAACATTTACCTAACTTACACAAATAGGCTACGTTTTGGTAAAATTTTGACAACCAAAGGTGGGTAGGAAGGTCCTGAATTGCTTTAAACACCTTTCAAAGAAGAACCCAAACACGAAGACAAGGCCCTATTAAGAATACGGACACGCAAAATTGGGTACAGAAATAAGATTCAAAGCATCTACCGCGGTCCTTACAACAATGATAAATACCCCTATTCTAAATCAAAGAATTGTCTTTCCATACTTTTGAGAGGTATAACAAAACTGAAGACTGTTAAATGAAGGTGAATGCTGGTACTGAAAAGTAACAGAACCACAAATTTCGGGGGTCTTAAGAAAACAGCCTAGAGGTCTGGTAGCACAGGAAGGCTGAGTTCAAATTACAAATTTCTAACGTGTGGAAATTCCACTCTTTATCAGAATTCCAATGACAAGTAAAGCAATACTTCCTGACATTTAGCGAACAAGGGAAAAAGGAGGATTGCTCTTTCACAACCTACCAACAACACTCCGATTTCGGTTGCTATTAATCAGGACACTGATTATTTCAGCACAAGGTAATAATGCTGTCAGTACAGCGAATCCCTATACAACGGCATTCATAAGTAAGGGGTCGCTGGCAAGTTCGGAGCAACAATTGCCAACGACAAAATATGAATTTTCGACACTTCAAATAAGGCAAAAATGTAAAATTACGCTGCAGCGCACACAAACCCCTCCTTGCTCTCGGAACCTTTAACTACCTTCTGACAGGATAGGATGAAAAAAGAGCTCATTTGTGGTTGAATGCAGCATGTTAGAAGAGGTCTAGTTTACGAAAAATAAAGCTCATAGATTGTTAAGCGAAAGTGGGGCTTTCGATCGGCGGTAGGCCTTTGTGAGCTAATGTAAACATCAGACACACATATGAAAGGTACAGAACAGAAAGTGAAGGTGTCAAGAATAACAATGTGGTAATAGACAAGAATATGCAACCAAAAAGAGAGTATGACTGAACAGCCCTGTTTCACACCACTTTTGCGCACACGTACACTCAACTCATAGCACTTGCAGGAAGCGTCATCGTCAAACAGACTGACATATAAGTAGTCGATTATGGAGACAGAGACTCACTTCACGTCCTCGAGGTACTTGGAGGTGAGAGTGAAGTTGGAGCGATAGTCCTTCCAGGAGCGAGTTTTGGTCACCTGGTCACTGGGAAAAGTGACATCCAGAATTATCGCCTCATCTTCCAGGTGACTGATGTAGTCGCGCAGCAACTCCGCAAAATCCGTCGGTGCCTCCGCTTTCGCACCACTAACACCCGCGCCGGCGCCTAAACCGCCCTCAGCCGCACCCCCTGGACCCACGCCGCCTACACCTGCAGCAGTGTCCTCCGTAGGCAAAGATTTCACTGGAAACGGGAGGGAAAAGTGATATGATTCACACACGATTTGAGTTCTTTTCCCCTTATTTATCGATTCCTGATGTTTAATTACTCAGCTCGCATGTATTTAAAGGAATAAAGCTTCCATTTCGAAATCACCATCCTAAAAATGGTTGTAAATGGCCTCCACATAACTGAGGCATAGTAAACGTGTACTGCATTGGTACGAACATGAAATGGGCATAAAATATGTGAGACACGAGGCGAGTATGCTAAAAAGGACCAAATGAAACAAAGAAACATGCGTTGAAAAAAAGGGAGTTTTAGGTCATTCTTATGACCTTTGAATCATTCTGTCTCAATCGAATTTGTATTACTCACTTAATGAGGAAGCATTACTGTAGACCTCAAATAACAATTCTCCCAAAGGACATTCGAATATTTCAGTTTGAGAATCCCAGAGGATTTAAAGTAGTCATTAATGAAATTGCAGTATTGGCATTATACAATGGTACCATCTGATATTATAACTTCTACGATCCGATTATGAGAAATTCATGGTCAATGCGTCCGAACTGCTTGATTTCCAACAGCGTGAGAAACAAGATGGGATAACATGCACTGGTCAACATAGGTTTGAGATCTGCTAAATTTATGCCCTGAATGGCCTTGATGAAATAATAAAATCGCCTCAGTGCTAGTGCTACATTCTCGCGTCCTCACTACTTAATCGAACCGTATTGTTTGCATTGCCTCCCAATTGGTTGACCCGGCTAGCTATCGGTCATACATGCCATCACCTCGCGCAAAGCGCGTTGGTATAAATGTAAGGCATCATAAATCATTATACCTCAATCTTGCTCGGTTGATGTTTGTGGCTAAAAAACGCATTATCTCGTCTGTGCAGATCCGCAGGATACAGCTAAATTGCAACAACAACGCCTTTAGTCGCCTACTCCAGAGCGCGCAAAAGCCTGTGAAAAAAACATCGGACATGCACGCACACTAGGGAGTCTGGGAGAGTTACGCCAGAAGCTAAAACTATGGATGTGTGTGAGTTGGTATGCGAAAACTCCGCCAACACCTACACTCATGAGGAGGGAAGAATATTATGCTCAGCAGCTTTTAAGGGTGGAAAGAGAAGGGTGTCGGTAAAAAGGTAGCTTGGATATTTCGAGTAGTGAAAAACGCACTGGAGGTAACAAGAGCTTTTGCAGAGAGGAGTTTGAGAGTGGGAACTTCAGCAACAGCCGGATGGTTGAGCAGCGCCTTGATTTTGGGGCGGTTGGATGGATTAGGATCACAACAAGCCTCGATGAAGCTGCGTTGGTGAGGATCAGTGAGATTAGCCAACATAACTTTGACCTTTTCCTCCTCTGAACTGACCTGAGTATCGACTGCCTGGGTCCAGACGGCAATCTGTGAGGCGACACGAAGAGCTGTTAGTACTCCGAGACATTATAGGTTGATCTAAATTGATCTTTGTGATGCACATAGGTGCAAACCTTTAATCCATTATAAACGCAAACAATTCGGTTTCTGAAATAAGCATTGATGAAAAACCAGTAAACTATCAGTGGCATTTCATAGCATGTAATAATACAAAGAAATGAGGCTAAAGGTATGCCCAAATGACATTGGAAGCGCGTCAGCAGGAGTGCGTCTGATTAAAAAGGGGCTGAATTAATCACCACTCTGTGAGCATAAACAAAATGGCCGATAAAATGACACTGTAGAAAAGGTTTTTCTAGGGTTTGACCACCCAATATGATTCACCTTCCACCACGAAAAGATTGAACGCATTCAAAACAAGCATCAATCTACTATCTTAATAATAAGAGCAGGAACTAATCAGAAGTTACACGGAAGAACAGGATTTACCTCAAGTGCCAGGACACCCAGCGCATAAATGTCAGCAGCTGGAGATTTTTGATCAAAGAATGAGTCAAGCATAACTAAAACAGAAATGGTTGAAACCTAATCCTCATACATGGTCCAACTTTAAGATTTCCTGAACTCTGGTAATAGATTGCCTCCTTTTTCAAATTTCCATGCGTAACACCAAGGCGGTGAAGATACATGAGCACCGAAAGCAATTGACCAATGTGTCGTCTCCATAGCTAAAAAGACTAAGTTGTGCATAAGACATACCAGTTTAGACCTGGAGGTGGAATTGCATAGAAACTGCTTCAATGTGCCGTCATCCAATCTCTCATTCACAAAAACCAGTTTTCTGGGCCCAGAATCGTTTTTTGTTATCCATGCATCCAAAAATCGAATAAGAAAGGGATGAGCTTGTTTTTTGAGCTTTTTCACAATAGTTAAAAACCTGTTATCACGCTCCGTCTTTTTTTCTGGCAGCATCCTCTCATTCCACATAACTTCTTTTCCGGATTTGGGTTCAATGGCAATAAATGTATTGTCAACACCACCGATTTGTGTTGGCAACCGCTTATTACGTTTATGGAAGCGATTGTTATGTGACTTCTCGACAATTTTGTCTTCTTCTTCCTCTTCATCATCTTCGTCATCGTCTTTCTCATCAGGTGCAGTCGAAGCTGTTACTACAACGTCGGTCGGTGGAGCCTTTACGTCAGACGTGGATTCGAGCTGTCTGGACTCTGGTTGCTCTTCCATCTTATTACAAAATCTGACTGAAAGAAGCGTGTGAATGAGGTTGTTGACTAAGAAATACACAAAGCTAGGCACAAAAAGTAGGAAACACCAGAAAAGCAAAGTTGTTACAACAACTACTAGAATTAAAACGCCAGAGTTGTTGACATTGGTAGTATAGAAAATATAAGCCATAATATGAAGAAATAACAGCTTGTTCTGCAACACTGAACATAAAGGACAAGACTCTCATAGCGCAATGAACATATACAAAGCTGGGAACACATGGTAGTTAGTAGAAAGCATAACAGCAATAACTTATAACCCTGAGACTTTTCAAGAGGCGCGGTATGGAGTCAGCACATTAAAAGCAGGGACAGAAAAGTAAAGGAACCAAAATGGTGGCGTATTTTATTACTAATAGATGCATAAAAATTAGCCAAAACGTATTATATAGGCATTAAATTTATTAAATGGCTTTTTTTTATGACAAGCTTAAAACAAGATTTGCGCTCGGATACGACCATCTATACGCTTTGCAATGCATGTTATGGATGTACTCATTCCATCTTTGGTGGCCGACTCTTATTCCAGGTGGAATATTGCAGGAGATGCATGTGTCTAACGCAGTCAGTATTTTTAGCTTCCACCTCCACGTTCATGTCCTCAAAGCGGAAAGGCTCAGTAGAAGCTAGCAAACTTTACCTGAATGTCATGGGAACCTCCACAGTACAGCTAATTTTATAGGGATCAGATTGTGTCGATGCAGGTGCCGTTAGCTCAGTAACGAAGACTATGTAAACTACCTGTTTGTCGACCAAAAGACAATTCGATCAAATATATGCCACACCTATTCATTTATCTTCTCACCATTTAAAGCGATACACTGTTAAATGAATCTGTGCAATGTGACAAAGAACAACGTGTCTGCTGACCTAGGTTTGGTACCTGACATACGGAGCTCACTTTTAGAACCGATAAGTTTACGCAATAAGTACAACATACCATTAGTCCCCTATAAACTTTTGCATTTTGACCTCACTTTAATCCCCTTCACACAACTTTCCAGCCATTTACAGCAACACTGTTGATTCTTTCGCTTGACGGTGCCAACATCAACGCCGATTAGCGTACTTCTCCAGTGCTAACTTGACAGAGTCGACTTCTATCTAGTCGTTTGATTCACTAAACTGAGTGGTTGCAGGCCACAAGCATTAAACTCGGGATGGCCCTTCGTCGGCTCCTGTCAATGAAGACCGCTTATTTCTCATTCCCCAAAAAGCCGCAAAAGCATAACCCCGCCACCTGCTTGGCGCCGGCTTTGGATTTCTACAGACCACAATGATGAAACAAAGTCCGGCTACTTAAAAAGCCATTTTGCTTCACAATTAGAGGTCCCAAAATCCATCTACGCGCACAGCCCAAGGGCCGACTGACGACGGGCTCAACTTCCAACCAGCGCCAATTCGAGCATAGGAGCACTACATTAAAATCACGAACCAACACTTATGCACACGACAACACTGAAACAGAGGAGTCTTTGATGGTTTGAAGAGTACAGTTGTCGCGGCCACACACAATGAGATCACCAGCCAGATCGAAGGTCCCCACACTGCAGTAGTCCTGCGGATTCGATGACACACAAGTCGCTGTTAGTTTTTTCTGGAAGATCTGGTTGAAGGACCACGAATCTAAAACAATATAAAAGAACACCAGAGAAGTAAACACGGGAACGCGTCTTAAGGGCGAGAAAGCATAACAAATCGTCGCAGTAGCTGGAGCTGCTAAATTAGTTATTGAGATGATTACTCAGCCTCAAAGACAATAGCATACTGCGTAATAACCCAAAACGCAAGAGGGTATGCAATACGTGCTTTCGGCACTCTGCTACACAGAGCACGATGAGATAAAAGAATGCGATTATTTCAGCTACGAAGTGACTAGTCACCACAAACGGAAGGTCCTTTTCATCTCTTTCCCTACTAAAGACGAAAGTAATTTATGAAAGGCCTACCCGCGGAAGAAGGTGAGTTAATGCGCATTAGACCGGCCTCCTCTGTAGCGAGATAGAGAAACTGCGGTTGGTATGGGTGGAAACGAATCTCCCACACAGCACTGCCTCGACAGGTGATCTCACTCAGTGGATGGCGCTCCTCTCGCAGGTCCCAAATATAGCTCGTAGTCGTGGCCGTCTTGCCTCCACCACTACCGTTGCTCACACCACCCACTGCCAGCAAATGCGACTGTCCAGGGTGCTGAGACAGACACAGTAGTGGCCTCGGCTCGCCTGTCCTGTTTTCCAAACACAGAAACACACTTGGGCGATCAGCATCGCTCATTTGACCATAAAATAACTCCATTCCAAAACAATCCAGCTGCTGACTTAGAAGGAAACTTATTCTAATAGTCTTCTGATCGAACCGTGCTTTCTGTAGCGACGGTTCCTACTGATAGTGTCGACTTTATGCCCAGTCTGGTACACAAAGTGAGAGAATTAAAGAGACACTACGGGACAATCCGTTTCTGAGGGAGATCAGATGTGTTCGGAGAGCGCAGATCCCAAACATTCAACTGTCCGAGTTGATTTGCACTTGCGATACATGAGGCGTCTATTGACTCGATAGCGTTGATCGTGGACAAATCAAAGCCAAGAGCTGCGATGGTTAGTTGTCCTGAAAATCGAAACGCACAGATAAACCATAAAGCTCGAACCGGTAGAAGCAGTGTCGATAAGAGCTAAAGATGCTGAGACTCACGTTTAACAGCAAGCGCTTCAGTGTCTAGGACAAAGAGTTCGCCGAGGTCGTTGCCAACATAGATCTGGAGGGCGTCAGCGGACACACAGACATCCGAGATGGATACATCGGTGCGAAGAAGCTCGTCTGCAGGATTGGTGGGGACACGCGACCACATGCCCACTTGGCGGACGCAGAAGGCATCCCGCTCGGTTTCTGGCAGTTCGAGACTGTAGATGCCCACAAAACCCATTGAGCTACCAGTGAATATGAGCCGGGAATCATTGTGAGTCTAAGAGAAAACATCCGATCACGTATGGGCACTGAAAGAATTGGTTAATACGATGCAAAGTTCCACATAAGCTAGGCATATTAATGTGTAATTGGGCTTCAAAACAACTTACAATGACCTTTGTAGGGTAATTAGTTTCATAAGCAGCCAGAAACCGGCAAGCAAATAATGCGAGTTAAATAGGAAGTATGGGGATTTGATGTGTGTAGAGAGCTCACAAGATAAGGCAAGACGTTGAGAAGACTCATCATGGGTGAATTAAACACGGAAAAGATAAGCCTCAACTAAAAAGACTTCATTTTGGGACGATATGGTAAAATTACTGCCCTCATAAGTTGTCGAGAACCAAACCAAAAATTGAGCAATTGGTTCATGAACGGGATCTACGATCGCATCGCATACAGAGCTGACGGGAGGTAGTGAGGGCAGGAATGTGTGATGTAACATGGCCCTCCACAAAACACAATTGGTTTAATCAAGAGTCAATCACTCTGCCCATTTCCACTGGCGTTTCGGTAACCAAAGTCAACTGTGTCTTGTGAGAGTACGAAAAGCCGCAAACAGTGGAAGAGGACTCCGACAATAAGCGGTGACCGGAAGATCCATTTCTAGAGCACAATCAAACTTGTTGGCTGGAATCCATTTAAATATGCTCGGAGAACATGCAACGCATAGGGGGATGGGGTAAGTAAACACACACCTTCAATTGTTGAACACCACCCGTATGCACCACAGAACAGACTAAGCGCGGTTCATCGGCTGAATCGGTGAGAGGTGTCGGTATTCCAAGGTCCAGTTCTGCACTAACAAAGTTCGTTCCGTACTCCGAATACCGATTATACTGCCACACGCATACGCTATTCACCTTGGGGAAAAGAATTCAACAAAAAAGTCAATTTACTGGAACGGAGACAAAAGTGGAGCGGAAAAGTGCAAGCGCTCACCTCCTCTTGGGTACTGCCGGTTACAACGAGGGGCTCAACCAATGAACCGAAGACTGGAGCCAAACGAACCCGACTTAACTGGAGGGAGAGATACTTTTCTGTTACAGATTGACACTGTGGTCGTGCCATAACCCCTGAAACAAACAAAAGACATTCAGTGTCTGGCGAAATGAATTATTCAATTGAGTAATTTGGACCTAATTAGCAAAGCTTACAATGCTTTTCCCACTTTTTCTCCAAACATAGTATGGAGCTGTTCAAATTTGAGCAAGACATTGAAAATTGACCATTAAAGCCACTCGCAGAGGCGTGGTTAAAATAGGGGTATTTCGTCATTCATGGCTGTGCATTCAATCGTCACACAGACGCACACAAATAAGTAAACACGGAACGAAGCTCTTTTGACCTTTGAAATAACAACAGTCATGTCACAAAAAATAAAACTTGTTAAATAAAAAAATGCATCGATCGTTTGGGCAGGCTTAATCGAAGTCGCCATCATCGGTTTGGTTGGTCGAGGCATCCTGAAAACTGGTGCTCCCCATAGATACATCGCCAGCATCGAGTGTAAAGTCACTCTGTTTTAGTCGCTAAATGGGAAATAAAAACACATACCTACATACAATCACCAAATAATAAAACAAATGTAAATACCTTTCAGTGAGTTTGTTCAACAAAAATATTCACAGTAGGAACCATATCCACAATCACTTAAACGAGGTGTTGAACGCTCCTATGACATCAGTTTGGGTTTAAAATTGAGCCTTTACCAGTCATAAAAGAAAAACAATCAAAGCAAACTATCCAAGTTAAAAACTGAATCAAATAACTGAAGTAAAGCCTGAATAATACCAGATGCATAAGATCTCTAAACCTCTTAAAATGTGTTGCAGTGTGTCAGGAGCAGCAACAGAGGCAAGGACTCACTCTTCGAGCTTTAAGGCGCGGCCGGGTTGCTAAGCCGGTCCTCTCGTCAGCTAGAGGAAAAAGGGAACTCTAATCAAGAGGCAAAACATGGCTAGAAATAAATGCAAAGAAATTGTGACGCTCCTTTTTGGCAATCAAGGGATGGCGTTTGGCGTTACCGCCTTGCGTTAAACATTGAAGTACAACTGTATGTTAAAGTAATGAATACCAACCGACCCCATAGGGAAGAGGACAGTCACCTTTGTTGTTGCCAAGGTTTATCGCAAGCTTCTCGGGGGCCTGGCACTCGCTGGTGGAGGGCGCGGAGCCGGAGAGGAGTGTGAGTTGGAGACATAACGCCTTAGCCTCTTCACGGATCTCGGGAAAATCGAGACACTTGTTTATTGCAATCACTGCATCATTATGGTGGCCGTGCTTGAAATGGTAGTTGGCCAAGTAGCGGTAGGCCTGCCCCAAATCCGCCTCGTTACTCACCTGTGTCAGGTGCAGAAGTCAAGACCAGGAATATTCAATGAGTACTTTAAGTAATAACGTAGTGATTTAACAAGCAGCAGTCCGAAAGACGCTGCCTTTAGCACGGACATGGCGAAATGAAATGGGAATTGTCGAGTGCTTCATTGCAAGAGTAGCTCATAAACTAGAGCCAACAATACCAATTACCAAAGTGGGGAAAAAATCACGAACAACCAACGAAAACAGTTAGATATAATAAAAGGGGAAGTGTGCGGTTCAGATAACACAGTTAAGATCCTCCTTTCAAAAAAAGATGGATAACCAAGCTAGGGACTGAACTTCGATCAAACAAAAGAAGTGTAAGCAGTTGTGCCGAGCCAAACATATTTGCTAGGTTGGATGAAAATCCCTGCCCACCACTTCTTCCAAATAGCATGAAGTCGAGGATACAATCTTTTCCAGGGCAAGTTAAGAAGGCACTAGACATATGACAGAGAAGGCATTGCAACATTGAGTATGCCGATACTATTTCCCTTCATAAGGCGCGTGGCATACATATAGCACAGTGCTGAAATCCACTCATCTATCAAAATTACAATTCTAGGACTGAGCTTAGGAAACCTTGAAACACCCAAAAGAAAAGGCTGTAATGACAAGCAGAAGTTCGTACAGAGGTGGTTCAGCACCGTCCTACTAGGTAGGAAAAAGTCTTGGTCAAAAAAGTGCTAGCAAGCCCAACTGGGGGGGCAGGACCTTGATTATCTTGACTAGTGCATTTAAGAAAAAAGAGAGTATCGCAAAGGCGATGCGTAGCCTGTGACATTAAAGGGAAAGAATGACTGTGTCGGCCCATAGTTCTCACCTGGTTTGGATGAGAACCTAGACTCATCTTTAAATTGTTAAAAAGTACTGTTGATTACTCGAAGTCTTAAACACACAAAAACAGTATTAGACAGATAATTGATAAGGCGATACTAGAGAGTGCATTTGATGCTTATAAACGAAAATAAAGTACACGATGTCTTTACTTACTCATCAATAAAAATTGCCGCAGAAAAGGAATTATGCGGATGCATGTCTACGAACTACCTCGTCTCACCTGAGGGAAAAGCAATGCTTATTAAACCCATTAAGAGCGACTCAAACATTTTAGACCGAACAATGATGGTGGGAGATGATGGCCATACCCCTCTAGTCTCGCACTGCCTGATAAATTGGGTGTGCGCAGCTGCAGCCTCGCAGGACTCGCCCGACTTTTCAAAGCACCGAGCCAGAGCGGCGAGCGCAGAGCCCTCCATATCACCCACACAGTACGCACGCCAGAAGCACTTCTTCGCAGCTTGCACGTTACCCAGCTTCTCGTACATATCGCCCAGTGCCACGATCACCCTTGAGTCTGTCGGACAGAGGTACTGAGCACGCCTACAAGTGCGGTAGGAGAAATTTATTCAGTGCGTCCTACTTCCCTCAAAGGAAGAAAAGTTACACCCAACTCTGAAAAGGACAACTATTGTTTACAAAACAGAATGAACCACTGACAAGCTAATTTTCTTCTACCGCTCTTACAGTTGTCAAATTACTTGTATAAAATCTCGAATCAATTAACAGTGCAGAGACGGCAACTTGATCAAACAACATTCGGATAACAGGCCCGAGCATAAAATATCATATTCGTTTATAATAGAGGCAACGTTTATGCAGTTAAAAGAAGCAAATAAAAAACTAGGCTCTTTTTTAGGCATGACCAAGATGGCGCATCAAGGCGTTCCAATTTCAGAAATGTGAAAACGTCTAAAAGGGCGTTCATTCCCAATGTGATAACATGATGAAGCATTATTCACTCTCAAACACTACCAAACTCTAACTGCTCAAATCGCCAAGGTAATACGTTCACTACGTCGCTTTCACTCCATGAGGATGTCAGAATCAAATAGACCTACTTGTAGTAATATAACGCATGCTCTGGCTGTTTGATGAACTCATACAACTGTCCCAGGCCGTACCAACCACGATGATCATGTCGGTTATGTAGTATAGCCTGATTGTAGGCATATATGGCCAGCTTCAAATGTTGCAGCTCCACGTACTCATGACCTATAATGAAAATTTACACGCTGGTAAGTCGTTGATAAAGATTTCGTACGGTAATGCAACTATTGAGCTACCAAGAAGGATCCAAACGAGTGCATATCTTGGTTGCAGCCGCAAGGCCCTTTGGAAGTAGAGGACAGCCTTTTCATGCTGACTGCGAAGGCCATAAAAGTTGCCCAGAACGCAGCAAGTCTCAGGCTTGTACTTATCTATCTCAGCACACCTTCTTGCCAAATAAGCGAGCTCATTATGCTCGCCTCTAACGAATAGGACGTTTGAGAAAATATCTGTATCCGTCAGGCGATATGGGTCAATGGTAAATATCTACAACAAGTCGAGTTTAGGAAAGCACCTCTTCCATTAGCACTCATGCCACCAACGGGAAAAGCATTGGAGTACCTTCTTATAAATCTCTACAGAAGTGTCCAAATCACGGAGCCTTTCATGAGCGTCAGCAATGTCAGCTTGAAGATTAAGACTATTATGAAATCCACTATTGGACAGGGCGGTAAGTGCGGAAAGCGCACGCTCTGACTCCTGGATGTGTAGAAGGGCCTAATAATAGAGGGAAACGTAAATACTACACAAGAAAGTAAAAAACTGTCTACGCAGAGTGACCCACCTTTGCACGAAAGAATTCCAGCATCCAGTTGGCGCTATCAGAGGGAGTAGAAGGAGGAAAGAGACGATCAAGTTTCTCTCGATCTTCAAATAGCTTAATTAACTCCGTCCATGCCGGCCACAGCAATGGATCTTTCTTCACAGCATGCACCAATATCTTTAAGGCCACAGATTGGAAGCCTAATCGTATCTGGACAAGTGCGTAAACATACGCGGTGTAAACATCAACTGTAGACGATAGAAATGTATTAAGAGAGTTGTCTTGCATATCATCTACATTACAAAAACGTTGCTCCATGTCCGATTTTAAACCAGAAAGATCATTCCTGTAAATTTCCGACGGTAACTCAGACCCACATTTTGCATAGTTTGACGTATCCCGATTTGTGATAGAGTCATCAGTGATGTGCTTTTCAATTGACATGTAACGCGAATAAAAGTGGAGGAAATCTATCAGCGGATGTGAATCCTGCCTTGGAATCGACGCCAGCAGATGAGCACATCTTGCGTATTCTTGAGTGTCAAAGTAACACTTAGCTAGATTATATTTCGAAAAGTTTTCGAAAGAAAGACCATTATACTGATCTGCAACAAGAGACCCAGGGGAAACTTCCGTCTCTACGACAGAATCACAATTTGGTGGCTTTTGTTGGGTAGACAGCAATAACTCAGCGAGCCAGGTAGCACTGTGAACAAGACCGCGAACTTGACATTTTGCCAAAGAGATGTGAAGGTCACTTTGAACCTTATCTATGCTAATAGACAAATTCAAAATCTCCTGACTCATGAAGCGACGCGTGCAATATCGTAGGCCAGAAAATTGAAAGCAGCGCTTCTCAGTTGGACAACTCCAAGAAGCTTCTTGTAATTTGTTAAGAATATGCTAGTAGCTGGATAACAATAAGCAAATGATTGTGAAATTTTGTGCTGCTAAAATAATATGATTGGAAAAATTAAAGATGCGAGTAAAGATTTTAGATAACGAAATGTGTTTGCTTGCATTAAACATCTAAAGGTTTTCAGGAATAAAGGTGCAATTTTAAGTGCACTTGAACCAAGCTAACCAACGTAGAATGGGTATAACGGCGTGAATTATGCCAGCAGTTAGCCATGTGTTCTGACATAGTACTATGACCCCTTTTACCTTCAAGGAAGTCTCTGGAAGCTATATTGATGGCAGCGGAAAGCGGATCCGACTTTGATGGATTGCTTTCCTAATCTGTATTGTTTGTGGCAGAATTTAGCGGTGCGAAAGAAGTACATACGCTACGGATGGGAGAATCTCTTACATCCCGAAACAAGAGGGCTACCACCGACGTCCATCTTCGGCATCTCCCCTATCCTCGTTTTCTACAAGAAAGCTATTAACAACTAAAGAGACACCGACCGTGATCTACACGTCTAGTGGAACTGCCAAGAGGGATCAGCGACATTGTGGTCAAGCAACCTCTGTAAGCTCTGCCTCTGGTTCTTTGGCAACTCACCTCCCCTTGCTAAAAAGTGCATCTACAGATGCAGAATAGGTAAAACACCATTCAATAGCATCTTTCTATGCCTAACACACTTAAATTTGCATACAATTTGTTCCTATCAGGCCCGATTTCTCCATTTTCTCAGCGCTCTACAGCACCCTCGCGTTTCTTCCACGGCATCACAAAAGCCCGGAATCACAATATGTGTTGTGTGTCTCGATCCATTCAAAAACTTGGATTCGTACCCTCATCTTTCATTGGGTCACATTGTCGTGGGAGAGGAGGACTAAGAAATACGCATTTACTGCACCGAGTGCTACGCAGAATTGATGGCACTACATGAACACATGCGCTAGAATCTCGATGATTGGGACGGTAAGCTCGTGGGTGCTTCTCACAGCACTGATTATGTTGTAATGGCTGACACGGGAGGCTTACCGAGGAGAGTGTCAGGGACGACGCTTGAAAGAAGAGAGGGGCTGTTTAATACTTTGTATGTTCGAACTGCCGGTTTCGGCGACATGGGTGGGCATATTGTACTAGCTGATTTTCTGGCCTCCGGGCTGTGCCAACAGCCTCCAAACCCTTTGGTTCCATACTATGTATTCTGCCTTAGTACTATGCATTCTTTTACCTTAAGGAAAGTCTCGGGACGCTGCAGCTATGTAAAGTGCTAGTCATATTTAAGCCTTCTAATGAACAAAGAACAAAAATATGGTCCTGTATCAATTCAACCTCTCCGTATGGGCTTACAACTGTACCATACCGGTAGCTTAGCGTCTGGTACATATAGTTTGCCTAAGTATAGGGTCTTCCTTCGTCTTTAGGGAAGTCGCGAAGCGTTGGAGTGTAATACCGAGAAATATCCCCAAAACGATTAGTAGAATCCGTGAAGGCAGCCAAAGAGTCCTGGAGCTTGTAAGAAGCGCATAGCATGAAAAGGGGAACTCAATTAGTGGAAGCAGTTTTGACTACAGCTCATTATGTTATCTAATACATAAGTGAAGTAGGTAAAGGGCACCCTCGTAAATTGCAATGCATCAGTAGTCTCAACTTCTTCGCATGCCATTAAGCCATTTTTAGTCCTTATAACATAAATATCTGCAAAGTTTGGAAAGAGAAGCAAATATATGAAACTTATTCGTGAATGACTCGTGAATTATTTGATTAAATTTTGGGAAAGCAAAACGCGTGTTTTTTTCAGCGCTTTTAATAACGATACACAAAAGTTTAAATGCCTTAAAGTTAGTAGCGACTAAAACTAAATGTATTTGGGTAAAAACACCATCATGTGTTTATCTATTCCATTTGCTGATTTGTAGCCCTGCCTGCGCTTTTTTAGTTGAGCTGTGTCCCTCGTGTTTGAACTCCTGCTCTCGTATTTGACTTATTTCATACTTGCATCTCGTTAGCTGAAAACACAGATCTGACAAGTCTGTTTATTGTGAACGCTACTTTAACTGGTTCTCATAGGTCTTGTATTTTGTTAAACACTTTTCTCTAACAAGTCGTTACATTGCATTGGTTTGGTTGACTAGAAACAGTTGGTTGAGTTCAAGGGATAGCGATTTAAGTACATTTTGGTGTCTTGTTTATTGAGATATATTTTTTCTAGACATTACCAGACATGTCTCAGGCACCTCTTCTTTTAACCTCAGCGGTTGATTGCGGAAAACGGGAAGCCGTTTTAGTGTGGGACCCAATTGCAGGGAACCAAGTTGCTAGCTTTAGTGGTGCATCGGTGGCTCCTGGCACGCTCACTGCCGTAGACGATGTTGTCGTTAGTGCCGTGTCTAGGAAACCCATCCTCCAATCATGGTCCTTTCGGTCAGTGAGTAATGTTAGACTCCTAATCGATGTGCCTAACTTTAGAGCTCATCCTCCAAGCGTCTTACAACAAAGGGAGTTGTTAATGCTCTCGCCTTCTCCTATGACGGGTTCTTTATGTATTTGGCCATCGAGAAGAGCATCTATGTATACCAAGTACGCTTTTTGCATGTTCACATTGGTTTTACGTCGTGTGAACTCTTGATGTGGGATGTGAGATGCATTAATGTCTTTTAAAATGCATAGTTTGCGTTTCTAAATTCAGACCTTTTATGGGTTTTGAAAGTTAACTATAAATGAGTTTACTTCAAGAGTCACTCATTATTCTTGTGGTCGTGAAGTAAAATCCCTCAAAGTGGCCCACTGATGCACTTCTCAAATGCTCATTCCGATAACCTCGACTTTCAGGTAGTGGTAGCTCTGAATACACACAAACTGACTGTAAATATTGGTGTTTGATCTCCGAATTGATTTCAGGTTCGCAGCGGGTGTCTGATAGCCGTGTTGGAGGCGAGCCACATGGCGCCCATCGGTGCTCTGGTTGTATCTCAGCGACACTCCGGTTTATCCCTACCTCTTCTCCTCTCTGCGGATACCTCAGGCCTTGTGGCCTGCTGGCCAGCTCTCGTTTCCACCAGCGACACCACCATTGGTTCTCGCGACTCCACTACCACTACTAATGGGTCAGAATCAGACGCCAAACACAAGCCACTTTGGTACGTGGTTCAAGCAAGTCAAGGTCTGCCTGCGTTTTCTTTCACCGTTGACGGTCAAATGATCGCTTGTGCGGGAACTGATGGTGTCAAGGCAAGTGACTAATTGTTTCGTTTAATGAAGACACCCACAAGATCCATGTTTACAAAACCAAAGCTACAGATATCATGGTGTTGTTTACTGACAGTTGTGAACGCAAAAGATTGCAATTAAGCCTGCTCGTATGCTTCAAGTTACTCTGGTGTTTTTAAGTAGTTGTTCGATTCAAAGACGGGAAGGCTGCTGCATAGCGTTCTGGAGGAGAGTCGTCCACTTCGCTGTGTATGTGCGCTGCCTCAAGATGACAGATTTATATTTGCTGGAACAGACAATGGGATTTTGCACTCCGTTTGGTTGCGTGACCCACAGGTGCGTTTTGTGTTGCACTATCGTTTTTGCAATTCGACAGTTTAGTATTATCGGTATTCTGTCCCGGTAACTTCCATTTTAGAAACCTTCAACTTGTGAAATCTCCTTTCGAAGATGTTTTGTGGACGTTGAGTAAGTAGTCAACTCCACCCAAAAGTGACTGTACTTTTTGGATGGTCCCACTCTCTATACCGAGACCAGTGTCTCTTAATGGGCATTACTAATTCCAAAAAATTCACAGAATCCATAGACCTTCGCGTTGGCTTGATTGTGGATTTGACTATCATGAATTCATCACACATTCCTTAATTTCTACAATTCCTCGTCCTAGCAGCTGTCAATTTTAGCCTTGGAAGTGGCAATAGCTTTTCGCTTAATCGCAATTTCCTCTGCGAACTTGATGCCTAGCAGTTATCTACGTCTCCATCAAATTTGGAATTCGTCCACTCTTTTGATGATTCTCAAAACTTACATCCACTGAACCGAGGTCTTGCATCGACTTTTGACTAATAATTTGACAAGGAGATAACATCTTTCGGCAGTTACGCAACGTATCTCTCTTGTTATACCTTATCTAAAGGCAGTTTTCTTTGAAGTGTCATAGAATCTGTGCGTCTTAAGTCCAAGCTAGAAGTATTCTGAGTTAAAGGATGTAAGCACACTCTTGCACTGAGCAAATCAAGAGGAGCCACATTTGTGATTTGTTTTTGTTTCTTTTGTGTCTTTCGAGCTAAGTGTTTTGATTGCAGGCTCCCATCAACCGAGAAGACCATCTGTTATGTCTGTGCCAGCCCTGTGGACTCGAGTCTTCCTCTGCTGGCAGTAAGCACTCCTGCGGGTTTAGTGGAGATTCTCCGTCAAGACGCCTGTCTCGTGCGTCTGCAGCGCTTCTCTGTAATCCTGTCCCCACCTGGCAATTCAGGCTCACCACGCATCACCGGTTTTCTCATGGTCGCTCGGCCTGCTTGGCTGTTGGAGAGTCAGGCGGCGGTGGGTGCATCCACCAGATCGAATTCCAACGATCCTCTAGAGATCTTGCGTCCAATGAAGCGCCACTTGGGTTGGCAGGTGGAAGATTTGGTCTATCTTCAATTGCCCAACCTCAAACGCGTAAGTCCTCTCCTAGCTCTCCTTTTGCGGTGTCTCTTTCTGTTGAAACAGTTTAACATAATTGGGTCACTGAATGCAGGATGTTTGATCTTGGATCCTTTTTTTCTGATTTCAACTGTGCTTTGCAACATATGGATAAATCCTTAATTGTGAAAATGTGTAAAATGCTGACCATTGCCGCCATACTAGGACAACTAGCCGTATATACTTTGGCACGGATCGCGCCAATACAGCTCGTGATTGTGAATCTTTACTGTAGGATCGCATATCGAATGACTACTTGGAAGGTATCTATCAGGATGAATTCTTTAAAACCGCAGGCAGGCACACCTTTGCCCTGCCCATTGATGCTGTCAAAGCCTGTACCGCCAGCACATCCAACGATTCTGCCGAGATGAGCGCATTGAGGAGGGAGAAGGAAGCCCTGGAAAAGCGGAACGGTGAACTTATGCGCATTTTGGTTGCGAGCTGTTTGCACTACTAGCCAAGCCTTTGAGCCCTGTATATACCCTCCATTGGCAGAGAATTGCGTGCTCTTCTGTTTGTTTGTCACATGAGCGATGGGATATTCCTACTTTACCATTTGAAATGGAATGTGAACCATTGTGAAATCGCGGTCATTACTTGTGAATACAAAGGGTGGTCGCGCACATTTCATCCATGAGAACGTAATGCTGCCGGCAGAACTTGGGTGTTGTTACTGGAGTTACGCTAAGTAATACGTTGGCGTTATTTAAAGGCGTGAATGAAAACAAAACATCGGCAATGTCTTTGATCTTATACATATTTTTTGCCTTCTAAGTACCTGGGTGTCATTGAATTTTGTCACGTTTTGCATTTTCAACCAGCATGACAGATTATGTAGCGAGACGGCGTCACCATTTGCAGTCATGTACATGCCCGGGAAAACATTCGATCAGCATATTGTTTCTTTGTTCTTCGGAATTGAAGCTCTTTGCCTGGTGTGGTAGCCTCCGTTTCGGTCGAACTAGCCCTTTCGTAAACCGCGAGACGGATTTGAAGATGGTACAAGATGGTACGATAGATTCACATTTTGAAAAGAGGCTATTGTCGGTGTTGGAATATGCTGATCATTTGGTAGGTATTTTCGAGTATTGCGCCCTCTGCAAAACGATCCGAGTCGGGCGGAGTCCATGGGAGAGATAGTGTTAAGGAATGAACTGTATTCTGCGAAGGTCATGCTATGCACTTCAATTGATGCGGCAACAATTACTTTTAGGCGGTGTTTATTTACATCACGTCCGCTGGATAAGATAAAGGACTTTTCGCCCAAACAAATGCGTCAGGCGCTCCTTTAAAGCCAATTCCAATAAAATGGAACTTGATCACGTCCCATCACCACCTATAGTGGTGGTTCGCCTGGCGTGGTCGTCGTCTTAAGCTTTTTGAAGTGAGGCGCCGTGTATTAGACCGCTCGCAGGGAGCATGCATTCGAAATGCTTTAATTGCTTGCCTAACGCTTGCTTTCGATGATAACCACTTACAACTCGAAAGCCTGAGCCTCCGCCGAGCGGTCTGACCTCCAGGCCATTGCAATAGTTACTAAGCCCTACTGTACGTGGAAATGACATGAGCTGCACGGGTACCATGTCTTCTACAGCCTCCAGGGAAGTCAAGGAACTCTACCTATGCCTTAAAATAAAATTTAGACATCCATAGCAATCAATTTATTGTTTCCGTTTGCTATGTATTGCAGGATATTAAGAATTTATAATATATAGAGCATATTAGAAATAACTCTAACGCATTGAAACTTCCCTGAAGACGAGAAAATGCATAATGCTGGGACAAAATACATGTATCTGAAGCGCAGATGAACTCGGGTCCGCTAGCATGGCCCCACAGCCAGGTAGTCCAAAGGGATTACATTGGCGAAGCGCATAAATAGCCCATTGTCGAAACCGAGAATAAAACTGCCAAATAAATCATTGCTTGAAAATCAACCATTCTGTTCCGCTTTCTCATCATGCTCCCAAATTCTTAGATATTGGATCGATGGCCGAAAAGGACAAGCTACCAACCAAAAAAAACTAAACAAAATTATTACTTCATGTGCACAATAATCCATTGGATTGGTGCACAATCCCCAGGAGATTTCTACAATTTTAAGCTAAGAGCTTATGCTTCTGTAACTTTACAAGCACATTTATTTCATTTAAGAAGAGTAAATGAGTTTCGAAAATGCGTTCAATTACAGCGTAAGTGTAAGCGGGTTCTACAAGTGGGATTTGATGTTTTGAACGCATCGGTAGTTCTCGTTGGGAAGGATTTGTCGCTTGTGTTTTTCTTCAGTAGTTTCGTCTTTTTAATACAATTTTCCAGCCCTGTCAATATTTCTTTGACGGCTCTTGTTAGTTTTGGTTCCTAATTGACGGTTTGTGTGGTTTGAAACCCATCCTTAAAATTGCATCTGCTTTGCTTCTGACAGAAATCCTGTCTTAAATACGTTTTCCGGCATTTCATGGAGGTAGCTATCTTTTTTTAACACGTTGTGACTTATTGTAGTTCAAGCGTAGTCCTTATTCTAACAAAGGCGTTTGTACTATTTTCATTTTGCACGGAGTTTGTGCAGTGATCGTGACCCCAGTGGTGGTTAGAAATTACTTAAAATGCTGTTAAATAATAAACCTAAAGTTAAAGGCGTCTCACCATAAGGTTTTGCCAACTCGCTCATGCATTTGTTTCGCGATATTTATTTTGGTCCTGATTTTGCGTCTTCGGGCACCTGGAGCTTTAACTTTACTCTTACAAGTTGACATTTTGTTTAGGCAAAATGCTTGATAAAACGGAAAATGAGAATACGGAACAGCCTGGCAAAAGGTCATGTTCCCCTACCGACCCACATATGTCTACTGAAACGGAGGACAATGAAATTATTATATCAGAACAGGACTTTACTCCAGAATTTCCTGTTGCAGAACTGGAATCCTTGCGTACTAAAATCCGCAAAATTAGTTGGGTAGTCCCTGTGCTCCCAAATGAGGAGCTTGAGACAGTTTTGCTGGCTTGTATCAAGCTAGTTGAAACAAGTACATTCATTGCCTTTTTATCTGTAACGTTTCTAGATCAATATGAAAGCTGTCTATACTTTAATAAGTTTTGTGATCAAGATCTTAATTTAGCATTTGACAAAATTATCTGTGATCGTGCGGGTGATTCATGGACTGACCAGATTCACGTACGCCGAATGTTGCAATACTTACGGGGCATTTCTAGCACTTTATTTTTATGAACTCTCTCCTTGCTGTTTATTTGTGCGCTCGTATGGCCGACAAGGATTACGCGCCGATAATGGAGTTGGAATCGCGGTTATTTAATCCAGAATCCAAGTAATACAAAATGATTCCAGTTTACATCAACATTTAATAACTAGGTTCCATAAACACAGTGTAACCACCCAAGGCACTTTGAAGGCAATTCGTTTTGGCACGGATGAGACCGAGACTATCTCCCGTTTCTCGGTTATAATGTCGGCTCTACCTGAGTTGCACCGTTCGATTCAGGACAGGGATGGGGGAGAAGGGTCTGATCTCAAGGTATCGTCGGATTCACGGTTGTTCATCTCTCACCTTTCGCACTTAGGCCTTCGCTAGCGCACCCACGGCTCTTCATTTACCGCTGCTAGAGGATTTCATCAACCTCTTTGGTAGACTTGGTGGATTTGATGCGCTTCTCAAGCGCTTTCGCGGTTGTAGCAATGGGTCGCCCACACTTCGTCTTTTCTTCAACTACCTCAAACCATTCAAACCATGTTGTTACTACCTCGCTGACGAAGTGGTAAAGGATTACTTTTTGCCAATGGTTGTAAGTCCCTTTCGATCCTTGAGAAGACCTGCAAAAACTTCGGTTACTATACTTAGCCTCATAATTCCAGTACAATCAAAAATATTTCTTTCGGTACTTATTCCCTCCCGAGTGTGGTTGCGGTGTCTACAAACGGGGACTTCGGTTTCCTGGAAAATATTTTAGTCTTAATCTGGGCCTCATTTTCAACGAAACAGTGGCTAGGGTTTTGTTCTTCACTTCTTCAGGATACTGTTCTAAACTTCATGAAGAATTTGACGGATGCGGACGTTCGCCAATCGGTTCGAAGTGACCAACGTAGCAACCACTTGGCTGATTTCGCTATCATTCAGCATTTCTATCAGCGTATTTATGGGCCAAATTACAATGCCGAAGAACTTGATGAGCTTCGTTTGCAACTCATTTTGAAAACTATGAGAGTAAGTGTTTTTACACTCATTCCCTTCCTCTCCTGAGAAATTTGCACGTAAGAATGTGTCTCAGCATCAAATTGTCACGGCCCTGCTCTGGGCTCATGCTTATCCTCTTTTTACACCATCTTTGACCAGTTGACGACGTTTCTGTTGGTCTTAACTCATTACCAACAGATTTCGTACTGTCCCGGACACGCTCATGACCAAATAGACTTTCATGCGTTATTACTTCCTGATTTAAAAACTCCCTTTGTGTACCATTATCATGCTACTTTAATGCACTGTGTTTTTCCATTGAATATTCGTTTTATTCTATTTCCTCCTTATGTATTGCGTTAATTTTGGCACATCTTAAATTTCGCACTGCATATCTCATAAAGTGTTTTGTGCCCCTCAAATCCTGTATCGCACACAATCTTTCAGTTTGTGAGCGGTAGCAGAGCCATCAGTCTTGAGCTCTTTTTATCTGAAACTAGGCATAATGCTCTTAAATCAAGTTTAATGCTGGGTAGCTTTCGTCTTCTTGAAAACAATGTTTTACCCTCGGACTACATCGAGCGTCTTTAAGTTAGCTCACTATAACCATGCGCCTTTCTTCCACTAGACGGATCTTTTCGGAGGGAAGATGAATGCGCTGAACGATTTAATAGCAATTATCACTAGCATCAGTGCTGAAACAAGCGTCTCGTCAATGCGCTACGTGTGTGCTGAGAGTACACCGAAAGACAGACTTGTCAGGTGGTTGAAAGATAATCAGGTACGTCATATCCTACCTCACCTCGCCTTAGCCCCGCAGTAACGGTGATTAGTGTAACCACTTTCACACCGGTACACCAATTCAATCACCATAGGAATGTTTTTGTATTTCATCAATGCTATTTCATTGGAAGTGTGATAGGCTTTTTGTGTGCACAACATAACGTATTTTCTGTCAAAAGGTAGCAAACGTTCGGTTAACGGTATTGTTTCGTATGTGTATGGATGTAGCATGGAACAACTTTTATCCCTTGTGCAATATTTTGAGATCCGTATGAAAAGTTGCCTTGAACATCACACTGCTCCTTTCTCGCCACCTTCAGACTTATGAAACGGATAACCTACACTTACGGTCCATATTATTACCATTTGGACTTACAGAGAACCTCTTATTTTCCGCAGGGTATCTTTCAATGTTTTCGAAGGGCTGGTTTAGGACACGCAGCTTTATTTTGGGGTTATTTGGAAACAGAGAGTAGCATTACTATCGATCGCAGCTAGCCTTGCTTCCATCTCTTAGTGCTTCTAAAAATAGCCATGTGAACTTGTCGTTTCAATGTCTCATTGGCAATACAGTTGCTAACGTTTATCTACTACCCTGATAAAATTAACATCCTAGCGCAAATTCTTTGGCTGAAATTTGATGTTACCTTCGCTTCCCCATTAGTGAGAATTTACCATTCGACGAGCCCAAGGATCATTAAATGTTAACTGCCAGACTTGGAGTGTCATTCGTATTTGCGATATGATTCGTTGTTGTTGGTGAACCTCGCTTCATCCACACATCACTAAATTGGAAATGCTCAGTTGTTCTCTTAAAAATAAAGAAACGCGATTGCGCAATTTCGCGTATGAGTTTAATGAGACATTCTGTCCACAAGCAATACGCGTTTGTTCTTTGAATGTTCTGATTTCCGCCTTGGTGTGATGAACGTGTAGGTCTTGTCGCTGTTGCTGCGTGCGAACCTGCATCAGCCACAGTACGTGGAAAAAGTGACTCGGGTAGTTAAGTTTCTCGTCCAAATGCACGAGCTGAGCCTAGAGGATCTGGACGAGATTTGGGAGGCCCAGGCTGGGAAGCATGAGGCCATTGTGAAGAATGTAGAAGATATGCTTGCTTGCTTGGTACGTTGCTTCAGCCCCGAGCAACTTGACCGGCTCTTCGACTGTTTCAAGGTAACTATCTTTCTCTCAATGCTGAACGAGTATTTTTGAAAATCCACTTTCACCGTATCTTGCCTGCTATGCGGAACTTCTAAGTGTATGTCTGAATTTGCTCTCTTATTACGGCTTATCGGCTCCAAACAAATGTGTGATGGCCTTGGAACCAAAAAAATGGCGAAGTATGGTGCAAACTGCTTGCGTGGTTTACTTCTCAGGATCAGTCAGCCCCTGCTAATTTTGAGCTTTTTTTCCTACTTTCATTATGGTCTCAATAAGTTATCCCGATGGAAAGCTTGGGAGATGGCCACCATCAACGGCCTTTTTTAGATTGCAGTGACCACTTGCTAAAATATTGCTTTGGCACTTTTCAGAGAGCCTTTCAGACTACCACAAAACGGCAGCAAGAACGCTTAATTGTTCTCATCCGTCGCCTGACAATGGAAACTCCCAGTGGGCTGGCGTCAAAAACGTTAGAGTTTCTCTGGGATCTTGCTACAAGACCCTCTCTCCTCCCTGAAATCGGTACAGCTGCAGCGGAGGCACATAGTGGGGTTTTGACTGAAGTAATGAAATTTACTGGATCGGTTAGTAGGCTTTCTTTTCTGTATCCTTTCTTCGTCTACCTTCCATAAATTCGGATGGTGTACTTCATTCAGCCTCCTTTCACACAGCCCCAATTCACTTATCCTATTTTAAACACGATTGAGACTGGCCTCTTCATCGGAGCACATTATTCGATTTGTATTTTTGTCGCCGTTTTGGTGGGTACTTAGCCTTGTTTCACGCCAAGTGCGGCTGATCATGTGAAACAGGTGGTTTGGAAGGCTCACAATGAAACGTTAAGTCCCCTTCACCTGGCTAATCTCATCTAATGCATGGCCAAATTGTCCGTGTTACGCATCCTAATGTTTCTAACGTATGAATCATCGGCTATTCCACCAATGACAAGCCGCATTATGTATGTGAGGTAGAGGATTTAACTTGGTCCTAACGTGACGTTTTTTTGTCCCAGAAACATACGGTTCTCCTTTTAATACAACTGAGTGGCAAAACAAATCATTAGCGTTTACCGCAAACTATATCAAGTACATAGCGGAGCTTATCGGCAATCCTAAATACAACTAGATGGCGTTCGTTGGTTGTAGCACGAATGCATTTTTGCATCTGTGTCTTCGTATAGGTCAATCAAAACTTGATCTGGCTCTCCAGATTTGCAGCTATTCTCCAGGAGGATTCTAATGACTATGCAGTTATTCGTGCGGCTCGACAGATCATCAAAGTGGTGAGCTCTTGGGAATTCGCGCTTTAATAGGTTCAAAGGGAAACCGCTCTGCAATTTTATTCTTTTTCTTGTCTTTACAGCATCGGTCTCTGAGCTACTACCGCGAAAATCTTATACATCAACTGACAGTTAACAACGATCTCATCACTGTTTGTATTAACAGTCTCCAGAAATATATGTGCATATATTCAAACAAAAGTAAGCATGCTTTTGTGTTTTATTGGAGAAGTTTCTTAATCCACTCGGTCCTCTGTCGACCCCACTTTACGATCCATTTTTTCTCCTCTGCGTTGTACACTTTCACAGTCTTACGACTTTCATGTAGTATTTCTTACATGGCGATCCCGCGTGCGGAGTAGCCAAAATCATGCCTATTTAAGGTGTTTAATACCAGGATCTTGGAGGAGAATTAGTCACCGCAGTTGGGATAATTTATTGTCAGAATTTGTGTTCTTTAAAAACTAAAAAAAATGCAAAGGCCTTTAGGTCATAAACAATTTCCCAATTTCTGTTCTAAACTCAAATGATCTGTTCGTGGGACAATTTAGAATAACTAGCTGTCATGATTTCAGGAAGAAACATGTAACACATTCGCCATGTTCGAGGTCGGATGAGATAATCAGGACGTCACGCGTTTATCTGCCGATGGAATTGTCTTGAAAAAGAACTCCTTTCCATAAAAATATGAATTAAGTCTTCACATCGAGTGCATCTATCAGCGGTTTTTAATCAAAGGAATTCATTGGGATTCTCGTGTTATGTTCCAGGGCTAAATTTTGATTCACACATTCTTGAAGTAAAATAGCCTGTAATAAACTTACCTTCCACCGTTGGTCATAAAATACACCTACTAACTTGTTTACTTTACAAATTAGGAACGCAGTATCACGCAGTCTGTCATAACTTGTTTCACAGTGTAACTACCACCAAATCGCTGCTGTTCACCCAGGTAGATTTATTTAGGAGACATTTGAAGAATTTCATCTTTTATAGATTCAAAAGTGACCCATGACACGGGCATTGATTCAATATCTTCACAACCGCCGTCGACAAATTCGACACTGAGCCGAGGCGATGTTGCGACACCAGCCTCCTCCTCCTCATGCACAAATACCCTAGAACTGCCTCCACTGCAGGCCAAGATGAGCGATGACGGTGGAGTGAGCTCACAGTCAGGAAAACCCTCTGCAAATCACTTCCAAACTATGTCTCATGTTGAACAGATTAGGGAACGTCTGGATCTGCTACATTTTCTCGCTACGGAATCCGACATTCCTCTGACCTTGGAACAGATGAATCTTCTCTGGCATTGCTTAATTGTTGATACCGAAGTCGATCAGGACGCTTGTTCTTGTGCGGACTCAGATTCCTCGGCTGGGAGCAGTTCCACCTACTCTTCCGCAATAGCGGAGGGTAGAAATATCTGTTTTGCTTGGTTTAATCCGAGCACTAACGAACTCGTTCGCCCATTCTTAGTTGAATTTTTCCGGGATAATATCCTGAACATTAAGCCGGAAGTTCTCACACCTGCGGCTATGGAGTAAGCGTGTTTCTGATGAACGTTTGTTTAGCCATAACAACACACTTGTGTGAATACTTATTTAAGTTATCGAGTGTTTGTCTATTTTCTGATTTTCTTGTTCAACTATGCCGTTGGACCAGTGACTTTTGAGTTGTTGAGTTCTTAACTAGCCATTTAAAGTAGCTTACATTTTACTGTACCAAGTTTCAGTCAAAGCCGATTTGATCATATCAGTAAGTGTTTCAAATTGCTTGATAGCTTATTCCGGTGTTTCTTCAACTACGTAAATACGAAGTTGGATCCCGGCCAAGAGGCCGCTTTGCAATCTCAATCAGACTTTATGGGGTTAGACTATCTCTGGCGCATTGT
Organism: Taenia solium; assembly: GCA_001870725.1. Lineage (NCBI taxonomy): Eukaryota > Metazoa > Platyhelminthes > Cestoda > Cyclophyllidea > Taeniidae > Taenia > Taenia solium. The sequence goes on from MIEF01006950.1 coordinate 60,087, forward strand.
CCTCGCTTCCAACGACAGAGTCGCCAGAATCGCTATTGAAATGTTGCGAGAGCTCTACACCAATGATAGGGATCATCTCAATGACCCGCGAAAACTTCGTTTGGACTTTCTGAGGAAATGTTATGACTTCCTCTCGTCAAGCTACATTAAGGTTAGATTTACACATGCATATGTTCAGATATTTCCACTTAATGGCCTACTAGTTGTGCAATTTTCTATCTTCGTCAAATTTTATTGGATTAATGTCGTAGTTGGGAGGTGATAAATTTTTTAAACAATTCCTTTTCACCAGGCTTGTTAGATTCATCGGCATTAGATGACATACTGTGTTATTTTAATTTAAGGATGATTTCATTTATGTACTCACTAGGCGGGTTTATCAATTTTTCCGGCGTAGAGTCTTGCGACTTCATTTCTACCATAACCCCCATGGCTGTGATCGCTCGGAGGCATAGGCTTTTGAGCAGAACGCGCTGCTTAAGGCGTGTGGTGATCGCTTTGATCGCCGTTTAGCAAATGCGAATCCAATTCAGCATGCCTGAAGTGGTTGGCAGCCTTCCAAAAGGTATTGAAGTGTCCTACACATTCGTATATTGCAAATGATAGAAAACAGTCTGCCGCTGCATCGGCTAATCTCGCCTATCTAATATTTTCGTGAACCTGTGATGAGTCATGCAGCAAGTTCAGTGGAATTCAACTTTCCTCGATTTCGATTCTGGTTTTGCACCCATCGACCTCAGTGTAGTCTATTCCTGCAACTAATAAATCACTATAGCTACTTTTCTTAAATCAGAAGAGCGTTTGACAGAGGCGTATTACATTGGGAAAGGTGGACACTTTAAAAAGCCTTAATTTTTTTTACTCCAATCATTATTCACGTACATTCTCGACAAACTTACGTCCTTTTATTAAATTGGTAGAGCCGTGGCAACTTGGCATAGATGTCAAATTTTCAAACATTTTACACTTTGCTTTGTCACATGCCCACTCTGAGTCTCCTTTCAGTCAAATTAGAGATCCGCGAACGTTTACTCGCCTGATTCGTCTTGCTCTTCGTCACCACCATAGTTTGCTGTCTTCCCTTTAAGGTCCATAAACTGCTCCTAACGTACGGCATAGCCTCGCCAGACGGAAGTGTGTGCCGGCTATTCGGTAATCCCTCTCAAAAACTCTTCCCTGCAATACGTGATGCGGAGCAAGATCTGAGCAACATTGATCGCGTGATTCGGGTTCTTCGACGCTTCCTCATCGAATGCAATCGACAGTTCAAGGCTCCTCGTGTACACTTACCTCTATTCCAGTAAGTTTTACCCACTCTTTGTGTCCTTGATGCATTACTTTACTTGGTATCTATTCTTTCGATCTACCACTGCAGGTCTTGGTCTGGATCTTCGATATTTCTGACAGTGAAATTTAATGCTGTTAAGGAAGGCTCAGTGGAAGACTTAAAGCTACGGCAGTATGGCGCGACGGAAGGACGACAGTACGAATCCAGCACCATGACGGTTATAGTTCATGCCAACGAAACGTTAGGTCGTTTGCGCTCGCGTCTGCTCAACTACCGCTTGAATGAGGTGCTCCAGCCACTAAATTCGTCGGCTACTAATGCAGGAGGTGATGAGGGCACTCTTTCTTGTCCGTCAAAGATACTCGATGAATTTTGTGTTGATCTGTCCGAAGCAACCGGCCTTTCGAGTAACCTCTGTCTTTCAACCTTTCTACTTATGTCATCATCCGATTTAAGGGGGAATTCCAACAGCTCTTTTGATTCAACATCGTTTAATGATGATATGAAGTCTCTGTAAGTTTTGCCAACCACGTTAACAGCAAGGCGATGGTTGCACTTTTATCCATGTTAACTTAATTTACAAAACTAGCTATTTTTTGGAATGCCATTCCTGCAGATGCCTTTTGGCCCTATAGTTAAATTTACTTTATACGAGCGTGTGCATTTGCTGGTGTTTTGCATTCTTAGCGAGTGCTGCCACTAAAATCAGTCGAAATCTCTTGATGACATTTGCCCTTGATTACGTCAACAAGGGGAATGCCTTTTTCTTGATGGGATATTTGCTTAGGGTTCTAACTCAGAGCCCAAAACTATATCTCAAGTCAAGTCAAGACGTTGAACCTTTCTATTCCTTTAATAGGACATCTTTTTCGGCCTTTTTGTACCTGCCGGACACCGCTGTACCTTTCCCTCCTAATGGAGCATGCATTCCTGGCTCCTCGAACGTGTTCGGTTTACCTCAGGGTCCGAGAGACTGTAGTCCTTTCTCTTCAGTGGGCAACTGTTCCAACTCCTCATCGAATCGTGTGCCTCGTGCCCCTCGCTGCAGTCTCTCTCCAACTCTCACCGATGATGATAATTCCCGAATGCTTGCCAGAGAGGGGGATGTCGGTGGCGATTCCTCCAGAAATGTTGGCTCCACATCCTCATCACCCTCTGATGGCTCTGGGGTCAACCATGATGATCGGGTGGACCCGCTGTTTGATGATGGGAACGGTGGTAAAAACCCATCAGCGGAACTTGTAGTGGGTGTGAACTCCACTTCGACAGCTGGAGGTGACTGTGCTGCTGAGGCTTTTCCCCCTTCAGGGCCACTTAGCGAACTTTGCAAAGAATGCAATCTTCCAGGTGGGCTGTGTTGTAGGAACTTTTTTGGTGAAATTGTCAGCCTCAGCAACTACTAATTTTTTACTGTCTCCGTCTCTTTTTAGACTATGTAATGTCAGAAGACCTAAATTTTGTGCATCTCCTTCTCGACATTGCGAACGTGGCTGTGTTCTTGGGTATCAACGAGCTCCGTGACAGGACCTTTGATGTCCTCTTCTCCTTGCCGATAAACTCGAAATATCAGAGCATCCTTTGTGAAAACCTTCAGAGTCACGAGGGTATCGAAAAGCTTACAGACCTTTTAAAGTGTCCTATCTCTGAACTAAACCTCCCTTGTGCACCTACTAAAGTTCTCAATGACTTTGAATTCCCAAGCATTGCGCAACAATTCTACCTTCTTCAAGTAAGATAATCATGCTTACTTACATTTGAGTCCCTTTGCCATTCACGTAAACATTGCATTTTTATTCATCAGGTTCTTTACTCCACTCTGAATCCGAGCGTGGAACTTATTTTGTATATCAACGACACGATATATTCTCCTTGTCATTTCACCCCGGAAAGCTTCCTTTATATGGTAAGTAAAAGTTGTATCCATTCTCGTCGTTCCCAACGCGCGTGGTTCACGGTGCTTTATTAAACCATTTTAAACAGAAGATGAGTTCTTTCCTTAATCTGTTTTAGTTGGCTTTTCTGCGCAATGGTGGATTGAGAAGCCTCCTATCTGCCTCTGTTTTGGAAGACGCGAAGGCTGTCACGGCGGATCCTCTGTCGCAACTCATTCTCCTCTGGATCTGCCGAATCCTCTACTTAAGTCTTTACTGTGTTATGGCTACTTTAGTGGTAGTATCTAGCGGTAGTGCAGTTTGCTTTGCCCGAATGGAGGCCCTCTGGCATATGAAGTCGACTTCCGCCCCGAGCACTGGCGATTGTATCCTCCTGAAATATGCAGAAGCTTTCGCCCACTTCGCTGTTAACGCTGGAGTAGGTTCGACTTCTCTCTCCATCTTTTTTTCATTATGTGCATGCGTAGCCTATCCAAAAGTATTTTCGCTCAAGTTTGATGGTAACCTTCATTTTCTAATGGCGCCTCTATTTTATTTCGATTTCGCCAAAGAAAACAATTCTGGCTGGTTGTTGTTACTTTCCCTTTCAGTCTTCTCGAAACTGAATATAGAGGCTCATGTTTCGAATTGTGCTGCACTTATCCTTTACTGCCAATGAATATCTTTTTAGCTTCAAGCGGCTGGTGCTAAGAGCAAATGGGAGACGTTCTCTTTTGATCTTAGTAAATGCCCAATAGGCACCGTCTCAATACGGATTTTGAATTATTCCGTGTCGGTCGAGTTGTTTGATCATGCGCATAAGGTCACAGCTTTTATTCTGAAGTTATGGGGTTTATTTATTAGGAAACGATGTAACCAGGCTTATCAAATATTGTAGCTTGAAACTAAGCCAGGCTGTACAGTAAAATATATTTATGGGAGAAGATCGTTTCCACTATTTAAAGTTCCGCTAATTCCTGAAAAGGTCTTTCTTGTGTCTGCCGATTTGTAATCAATTTAAGTGAAGCTGAAGTGTTAAGCAGAATGTCTTTCTTTTTTTCCTTCAGGTAACCCTGCCAGAGGTTCACTCAGTGTGGTTGAATGTCCCTCCACGTTCATGCGAGCTCCTGCGAGACGTTATTTGGTTGGTCAGTTCTGTCCCTCCAATCGCCTCAAATTCATCCACTCACTCTCAACGCAAGGCTACAATTACCCACTCCAATGACAGTGGATGTATCTCCCCGAGAAGTAAGTATTTTCTATTTGATTTATAATTTTTTATAAATTTTTGACTGACTCTTCACAATCCCTCGGCTACACTGCCTCTTTCTGCCATGTTGGTACTGTTCGCAATTGCATACTACCCTTTGTTCCACTGTCTTACACACATCACTACTAAAGGCCACCTTTGTGATTAGCACAAATCTGTGCCAAGTCTGGTCGTTGGACACGAAAAATGACTAACAACAGGGCGTGTTTTCTTTACATAGTTTTTTGGCCGTCGCGTAAAAGGATTTGACCTCGAGTGGGCTGTGTATGCGATTATTACACGTGAGAAATCGGTGGTTGATGTGATAATATGGCCGGTCCCATCTGGACTGAAACCATAATAAAAAAAGACTCTGCACCTGGGTAAATCATCGTGATTACCTCTGAATAAAATAAGTTTTCTAAAACCGGTTTTCATAAGGTTCTCTGGGACTCGGTATCAATCATATCAAGCACTTATAAAAAAATTCAAATGTTGTCATTGTCATTTAATTTAACACTTTGAAATTATGCCTTTTCGATGTATTTTCTCTGTTCTTAATTAAAAAAAGAGATCAAGCAAGCGACGTTGCCATGCTGTTGAATCAGGACTGTCCCTATGATGCCTTTTCGTGCATCCTTATCGGGCGCATACGGTCTCTTAGGTTCAATAAAATTCTATCGCTTTCTTCTTTTCTGCTTCACTAAAAGACGTGAGCCTACTTCTATGTAGAACTTGCTATCCTGGCAATTTGTCAATTCGTCCATTCTGTAAACTGATAGGTTTAACAACTTTTGGCGTCCTCTTGCTCACTGGGAATGTAAGTTTTGCATCCATATGACAGGATTTTAACATAAACATATGTAGTCCAGGTGAGAGTTTTGATCACAGAAACATTCCTCTTTCTAAGCACTTATCATGGTTGCCCAGCGATTCAGGCTGTTAGTATCATTGTCATTCCGACCTAGTTTTCCTAAGCTGACCAAATGGCCAATTTTATCTGTGTGCAAATCTATAACTCTGAGGTGCGCTTTACACTTTAGCGATTACTTTGTAAGGTGTGTAAAACCTTTCATTTTTTTACGATTCGCTCCACACTGTTATAGGCGTAGATATTCAGTTTTCAAAACCACACTTCATGTAAGGACTTTTCATCTGTTTGTGAGTTTTACTATGTTTATCGAGACGCTTTGGGGAAGTTATAGTATGGTTGTTTTGAATGCACAGTGCTTTACTAGCATTACTTGTTACTTTTTTCGCCACAGTCGACGACTTCTGCCATCAAACACCGCCAAGCGTGACTTGCACATTTTCCACCACCAGTGGTCTCAAGTCAGGGCTCCTTCAAAACTTTCTTCAAATTGGTTACCTTGATCCCTCCGTCTTATCAATTGAATGCCTCCAACTTCTTACTCCGGAGCCCCAATATTGTCCATCCCCGGTCACTCTGCTCCACATTCTCAATCTCCACTCCGGCCGGACACCTGGTTGCCTTTCCACGACTGCCCTCTCAACCCTCTCGTTCCTTCTCTCATTCTCCCCCGACTCCTCGCTGGTGGACTTCCTCCTGCACAAACAAACCCCCAGCCTCGATCACGAAGTCCTCAGGTCTTGGCTTGACTTCCTTCGTCATATTCTTGTTCTCTCCCCATCTCCATATTTACGCCAGTCAGTCACTTGTCTCTTGAACATTGTGGCGACCTGTGGACTGACAGCGGCCATTTCGCTCCAATTCTCCAGTGAACCCAACGCGCCTGCAACCACAACAGATGTGGCGGGATTCATAATCGAATTTTTGGTTAAGACGTTGAATGTAAGTCAAGCTGGTATGCGTACTAGTGGAGTTTCAGTAGATATACTTTACTGTCTGTGTGTATATGCGTTTCAGGAGAGCGAATCTGATCAAGACCTCTACTCTGCCGACTGCACGGAGGTGCTTGTCGGAATTTTGAACTTTTTACAGTCAAAATCACTTTCGCTGGATATTGCCGAAAAGCTCTTTATGAATGAATGGACTTGGTTGTCAAAAACAGTAAGTTAATCTTATATCAATGTGGGCATCAATAATGAACCCTCTAGCGGTTTCGCGTTTTTGGCCAAGTACTCACAAGATGCTATTCTTGGTCTTGCTCATAGATTGCAATTCCATCGTCGGATCCTGTTGAGGGAGGTTGTGTTGAAATTCCGCCTCATCTCTCCATTCCCAATTTATTTCGCTCCCATCTGAGATTGTGTACATCCCTTATTCCATTCCAAAACGAAGAACTTTTTAATGAATCCAGTGGGGCCTTTGTTGGATTTGGCCCTGTAGAGGTGAGCTTGCTGCCTCGTCTTCCTACCTTCAACTACAAACTCGATATCGTCTTGTGCTTCGGTTGAATTGTCTGAAATATCACTGAACTATATGGCAATTCTCTGTCATCAGATTGATGTCTGTTTTGAATTGTTAAGAAGTTGAACGAAACTCAAGTTACTGCTGCGATTAGGAATTTGCTGTTCAGGAAATGTAAATGAACTTGGTTGAATTACTTACTACTGAAAGATATGTGAATCCTTGTCTCATTTGAATCGCATTTAACCTTTTTTTCTCACGAAATACCCGTACTTTTTATCGCGAACCTTCAATTATTTCTCTCATAGTAATTCCTTCTGTTTTAATGATCGTCCTAATGTGTGGCTTTTGGATGGCCTGATTCAATATGTAAAGTGGCAAAGCAGTCAGCAGGTTAAGAAGGCCGATCCAACTGATCTTATAATTATTGTCCCTCCGTTGTGCACTTGCTTGCATTTCCGTAGGTCGTTTCAAATTGCACCCTTATAAACTTAAACATGACCCTTTTTTCAACTTTTGAATTGATCCAGTCCCAGGCAAATTACTGCCTGTATTTCTGTGTACACAGGCATGAAATTATAACAGGGATCTCCAAATTGGCTTTTTAATGCAAAATTGAGGTAAGGTGTAGTTTTAGTAGATGACTAACCACACCTAACATTTCATTTTAACGGTCACGCAGTCCACAATCGCTGCTGGCTCATGATGGATGAAATTAGTAATCTAGTGTTTTTTACTCTATAGAACATCTATTGTTGTTTTCTCTGGTCTGGCATAGCCTGAACGTGAACAAAATATAATATTTGTGTAATCATATCGTTGGTTGCATGATTTACACTCCGACCAGAGTTGTTTCCCCATGTTTGCTCCCCACTTTTGCCTACCTAATCTGTGCATTTTAGTAGGTTCATGCAGGCTATTTAATTTTAAAACCACTTTACCTGAATTTGCTTCTTTTTTATGCACCCTCTCTCCCATTTTTTTGACCACTGCTGTGAATTCCGTACCCCTGAGAAACTTTGTTTACTCAAATGGCATAGATGGAGGCTTTCCCCCCCCTTCTATTGCCATTGTGGCTTGTCTTTCTCTTGTCATTCTTTCTCTCCTTTCTTGTGTTTAGTACACGCAGCATACAAAGCTTTTTGAAGATGATATGAGTTTTGTGTTTCTCATCTATGATCACCACCACTTCACATTATGCAACTGTGAAATGTGTTTTCAGATTAAATTTCAAACGAACTTTTTAACAGAGTATGGTGAAACGGTTACAAGTGTTTATGAATTTCTGATTCAGTGGTATCTTTTTTGTAGATTTAACGATTTTTCGGACACACGGGAAATGTTTAGGTCTGTTTCACTTGTCTGACACAGGATTTTTTATGTGGGTGAAGTTGAACACATAGATTGGCTTGAGCATTGGTAAATCGCACTACCATTTTGGTGCTTCATCCCACGCCGAGTGATAAATTGGTGTGCGAACAATTACATTGTCTCCTATGAACGCATTAGCGTCGGAAACATTTTTTATTAGGAAATCTCTACTTAGCAGGATGTCTCATTTCCATCATCGGACCCTTACTTGGCAAATGTGTTGGTTGCTTTTGACTTTAAGATATAAACCTTTTTCACATAATGTGGAGTACTAATTTGTTTTTTTTTGGATTCGCACATCTCAAAAGTGCTTTTATTTGCTTATCATAAAGAATGTTTGGGTAGAATGTCCGTGATTTTACGGATTTGCATTATTTTCGATCGATGTTTTGCCGCTTCCCTGACCCGTCGCTATACACTGTGACTGAGTTGTGTTGTAGCATTGAATGAACAGAAAGCAGTTCTCTGTTTGGTTCAACACTGTCCCGTAATTATGGCTAATGTGAATTATGCCTCCATGTAAACTTACATCTACCGTCCCATTGTCATTAGCAATCCTAGTTTATTATCAATTTATTCAATGGTAAAGCCGTTAGTCTCATTGCCTTCCTTAGTGACTTAGGTTTCTAGCTTGACTAGGAGATCAGGCTTTCATGATAGCTGTTATTTTATCCTACTTTAGGCCTTGCTTGAAGTGGTGATATTTCCAGCTGCGAAACGTTTCAGTGAACTGCGTAAACGTCCCTTGTCGAAAACGGAGGAGCAAGGAAAGGAAACCACCTTCACCAGTGCCATTATGGGGGTGTGCAGGATCATCACGACCCCATCCGATGGGGTCCTCAGCGCTGCCTTCGACCTTCTGCTCAAATTGGCACTCTTTGTACCTCGTGTCTTACTCCCCTTCCTCTCTGACAAAATTTGCTCCCTTCTCTACTCGTGTAAGTCACTTTAACGTCTGCGTTCTTAAAAGATTTTCCCATTTCCCGTCTAATTGGGATTGGGGTGGATTAATAATGCTGAGCATTAAACTGAAGCACTTTGTCCCATTTTTTCGCAGTTAATACTCGGGTAATCGAGTGGGAGTCTCCTGACCCTCTACCCTCTTCGAGTCGCTTTCCCAACGGCAGTAGTAAGCGCAACCGTCTGAGCTTCAACGCCGGGAGCCTTGGCGGCAGTCAAAGATTTGTGGGCCTTAGAAATTTTGGCGCCACATGCTATATGAACGCGGTGCTGCAACAGCTATTCGCCATCCTCCCCATCCGCAATGCGATTCTTTCTGCTCCCGTCTCGGACACTCTTCAGAAGGCCGGTGTCAATATTACCTCGCCCTGTTTCCCCTACGCTCCGCCTCCTCTTCCGGTAGGTTTCCTTACCTTCCTCTACTTTGTTTCTATACCGTTCAATCTTCAGTTAGAGAGGTAAACATTTCATTGCATTTGTGGCTGCGATTTCTCCAGAAAACGGGGAACTTTTGCTCTTCACCACTCGTAAAATATATTCCTACTAAGGTATAGATGTAAGTAAATAGGTTGATCCCTCGCTGATGAAAGAGTGAATGTTTTGATGCACCCTTTTTTAGAAGGAAGGCTTCAATAAGTCACAACTCAGCCACCTCTGCACGCTTTTCTCGCTGCAAGATATGTTCGCATTTCTGGCCTATACGCAACGAGCGTACTATGAGCCCAGCCTATTTTTGAGGCATTTTAAGTGAGTTTTTTGGCTTCATTGGCTTTAAGACCTTGTTTCTGAAGTTCTTTACGGAGATGTGGTTGTGTATAGATCTCTGTTAGTTTTGGTTTTCATCTCACGTCGTGATTTTTTTAGTTATTTCGAAACAATTGTTTGCAATCACGATTTTCAGCAGCATCTTTCATGGCGTCCGCGTTAGTCGTCATTAAAGGCGGTGATTCATTGTAGGATTCATGCCTCGATGCATTTGTGCCAATAGATATAAGAACTTTACTTTAAGTTGAATAGTTGCTTTTTTCCTCATGTCATTACTGCCATTGCTTTCATCTAGGCTCTGTGGTGAAAGAGTAAATCACATGGAACAGCACGATGCCCAGGAATTTTTCAGTTGTCTTGTAGACACTGTCGACGAGGCAATGAAAATATGTGGGATACCGAAGGCCATTGAAAATGTCATTGGTGGGACCTTCGAGGATCAAAAGATCTGCATCTCCTGTCCGCATAAGTAGGCTTTTCTCTCCCTTGCATGCACTGCAAATTGGAATTCTACTTTAATTCATCGGCAGGGAGTGTCTTCTGCGATCACGCATTGGTTTATATCGGGCTCTGTCTAGACCTGAATTTTTACAATGAGCAGCAAAATATCGGTTATTTATAATTACAAATGCATGCCTTGATGCCTTCGGTTTTCCTTTAAATCTTTTCAAAAATGGGATGCTAATTGTAGAATAGCAGTGGATTGCGAGCACACGTTTGAGATTCTTTCCCCTTTATTCAGCCTCAAAATAATTTCATTTATTCATTCTTCTCAATACGCACCTACCTTGCTGGAAAATCTCATTACAGGTACCAACGAGAGGAGTCTTTCCAAGTGATAAGCGTAGACATCCAGAACCGGTCGACTCTCTGTGAGTCACTCGAGGAGTACGTGAAGAGCGAACTTCTTGAGGGTGACGACGCCTATCACTGTGACCATTGCGACAAGAAAGTTACTGCGCGCAAACGCACGTGCTTTAAACGTCTCCCCCCTATTCTTGTCATCCACCTCAAACGTTTCACCTTCGACTGGGAACGGTATGCTCTTTCTCTTTATTCAACCGTCTCGTTTTGCTGACGTCGGACCCAAAAATTCATTCCGTTTTGTCGATGTTTTCGGTGAAATTTGGTTTTTGAGTTGGAGTACTCACGTGAAAGATCGTTTGCTTGTCCATTCAACTGTGTGCAATAGGCCGTTGATTCGTAATGTAATTTTGCGAAAGTATTACGCTTCCTCGACATGCGTACTGATGGTGGATTCAGAACAAAATCCGAAATCATTAAGGTGGGGAACAAAGAGGCCAATCCGGCTAAGCGACTATTTGGAATCTTTTATTTTACTGTTCTTGGTTCTTGCTTCTATTCTGATTCTTGTGAGCCATAGTCCGTCACACGTGCGGGAGGCGTAGATGGGGAAATAAATTGCAACTAATCCAGCGACTGACTCCCTCGCCCTTTCAGCCACACTGCTATCAAAAACAACGACCGTTTCTCCTTCCCTTCCGAACTGGATATGGCACCGTACACAGTTGAAGGTCTGGCCAGTAGCGATCAGGCTCCGTGTGCCAGTGAAAGTGGCGGTGTCTGCGAAGGTTGTCCAGCGTCTCCAGGAGCAACTGACCCAGAAGCTCTGAGGCAGCCTACACGGTACACTCTTCGCGGGGTTATTGTACACTACGGAAAGGCTAGTTCTGGGCACTACTACTCGTTCATTTTACACCACAATCAGGAGACTGGGAAATCTCAGTGGTACAAGTACGATGACACTCATGTAAGGCGCACCTCTATTGTTTCAGATCCCCTCATGATCCCATCTGTTTTGTATGTAGGGTATGCATTTTTCCTGAGGGAGTTTAAGTCAAGCAGGCAAGGAAACCAGTGTTGATACTTTGGCATACCTTCATACACTTATTCGAACATTTAAATGATAGCTAGATGCATTTGGCACAACCGAATCATCTTAGGGCAGTCAGCTAAATGTTGCCACTTTGGTACTCGTTTTGATACAGGAGTAAAGTGGTGCGACAGTTTGGATCTACAAGTTGTGAAGACTTATTATTTAATAAATGCACTACATTTCGTTGAACAATTTCTAGTGCGCATCATTTTTGGCTATAAATTTTGGAAAAAAGGGCCTATGTAATTGAATGCTGGCATTAGTAACGCAAATCTTCGGAGAATTGTATAGAATCTGTTCTTTTCCCCCTATAAACTAGTAACCTCTGCCTACATTCACAGATCACCTTCTCCGCTTTTTTAGCATTTGTCCTCCCCTTAAAAACTCATTTTAACGAGTAACAGGCCATAATGGAGTTGCATTTTCCCTTTTGCTCAGGTTACAGAGGTGCTCGCTGACTCGCCCGCGTTTGAGCAGAGGGAGTGGTTTGGTGGGAGGTACACACCCGAAACTCCCATGAGCCTTGGCTATGGGGCTTACCTTGATTGTTTTAGCGCCTATATGCTCTTTTATGAAAGAGAAGACTTTAAGGAAGTCTCCAGTGTGTCTAACCTTTGCAACTCTATGCAATCTGTTGGGCTCTGTGAGTTCCTTCTCACTTTCTCCTCTCTCTTCTATCCTTTATCTGAACATTAATATGCTTTATCTGAGGCACGCAGGCAGTACGGGTTTCGCTTTGACAAGGTTTTGCTTTCCCTTAGGCAAGTTACTAAGGGAGTTTGAAGTTTTCGCTTAAGTGTATTGCGCTCTGGATCACCCAAATTTGTGTAGACATGGTTATATTTGCTCAAGTTCACCATTTTGGGTACTATAAAGACGTGTTTATAAGTTACACATTTCTCTTCTTCAAAGCTGATGGTGCGTCAGATCTGGTTCTATGTCCACCTCATATTGCGGGCCAAATTTACGCTCAGAATGTTGAGCACTTTAACACCATTATGCTAATGAATCCGATTTTTGAACACTTCGTGTATCGACTTGTCACAGCGGATTGCCTTAGGATTCGGGTAAGTCTCAGATTTTACCTGTATACTGGCGGCAAATTCCATCTTGATAAATATATTCTTGTCTCTTTTTCTCAGTTAGCCAATGCTCCGGAATCACTGAAAGCATATGAGGCTCTTACAAAACTCCTTACACATTTTTGTTTTGATTCACGCTTCCACACCAAGGAGAATAATTGGTACTTAAGTGATTTGTTGGTTTTTCAGTAATTAAACTCCCAAATTTCCTAAGTTGACGCCATCGTAATGGGAATTATTGTTGTTTTAGGTGCCTATGGTTCCACCCATTTATCGACCTGCTTCATGTGGGTCCTTCCGTTCGGGAAATTTTTACCCAACTAACCTGTTTGTCGTCACCAAACCAAGTTCATGAATTTTTCTTCAAGTGTCCATACCCTGGGGTAGGTTTTTCATCGAATCAGCACTATGTGTATGCAGTACCGCATATATACATCCATATTTGGCAAATGTTGTGTTGTAGGTCCGTTATCTCTACGGCGTTTTGCTGATATTTGTTGTCTGTTTGGAGATAAGGTTTAATCCGGACGAAACAATGGCTAACAAAATCATGCAGAAGTTAATTACCGAACTGCCTGATTGCTTCGCTTCTCCCAGTGCAGAGTCATTCTATCATGATTCTCCTTTGTATGGGCCAGTCACTTCATCCGGTTCCTACTGGGTCCCTTCTATAGACGACTTCCGATATGGGCTTCATCAATCCGTCTGTGGTGGCCAGCTTCTCGCTCTTTTGCTCGATTACGCTCATTTGGGCTCTTTGTTTACGGAGCATTTGGCACAGCTTGGTCTCCACACTAAGCTCATACAGTAGGTTTACTTTGCGGACATGCTTAGCCTAAACTCATATTCTCTGGCTCACCAAATGGTGGTGGGCTTTTGTTCGAGTCGGAGCAGTCTTCTACAGAAAAAAGCAATTTATAACACAGGCTCTGACCTTTTTGAGGAGGCGTTTTCTTCCATTTAATTTTCCAAGAGGAGTATCAAGCTTTCCTTCAGGTCCCTTTTTGGGTGATGGGACTTGGATTTGCAATTGTTTTATTCAATTACTTAACTCTTGCTAAGAAGTCTAAATAAAAGCGTCTCTAATGTGTCCCCTTTCAAGTTATGGAGAATATGAGTGTACATCTCTGTCTCTTGTTTAGGGTCTGACCCAATAACTTCTTTCATGAATATAACGCATAATATAAACATTCATTTGTTTAAAGCAGAGGGAGACAAATCTGAGCATGTTAATGCAAACTTCCATCTTTGCGAGACGTGCTATTGGTTAACTGGTGTCAGCTTTCACCTTCATCTCCGCATTGCTAAAAAGTTTGCGCTTTGCTCAAGAAGGCCAGTTACTGCTATTGTTTGAATAAATTTGTTTTCTGCTCCTTTTTTTACTTAGATCTCAATCCGTTTTTATCTTGGAAGTTGCGTAAAATTAAGGTGGAGTTGTGTCGAGACTGTATTAAACTTGCGCATGAGTGGTGCCATTCCCCCTAAGGGATGCACGTGTGCTCTGCAAAACCATTTGTAAGATCCTGTTGCTGCGGAGTTTTGCTAATTAACAAAGTGCTCTGTTGCTGCTGGTAATCCGGTTCGTTTGCTTTGTCTTAGTTATTTGCTAGATGAGTTACCCAACACGTCGATCTCGTGCCGCCCTTTGTCTCTCGCTTCCAGTCATCCAGCCAGTGAAGACCAAATAGAACGCTATATGGATGATCTTGACAAATCCATTGGTGTCGGCTTCGCACGTCGAGTTGCCTTCTCTAGTCGTTTGCTAGTGATGTATGAACTGACTAGAAATCAAACAGAAGGCAACGGTTCTCCAATCCCATTCCTCCCTCGGAATGATTCACCGGCTTTTGTCTCTGCCGCGAGCTTCAAGCCACGTCTCTTCTACCTCTCTCCCTCAGCAGCTGTGCATCTATCCCCCCTAAATAACTTCATGGATTTGCTTGTTTGCCTGTTTTCCCACTTCGGATTTGAAAAATCTCAGAATATATCGAACATGCTGGAGGGCACCGATTTTGACAGGTTTATTCAGGTGATCTTCACTTGCTGCCTAAACCAAGGCAGTTTAGTGACGATAACTCAACTTATAAAGGTAAAGTTTTTTTGCTTCTTCCCTATTTCTCCTCCGAGCTGCTCTCCTTTTCATCATCTTTTCTCCGCTATCTAGATTCTCACAATGAATAATAATTATCGCTCCAGAGTTGTAATTGACGAATTGATGCTCATTATCTTCCCCTCCCATTTATCCTTCCATATGAAATTGGCTTCGGAGCTGGCAATTCCAGTTTTCATGGAAGCTCTCTCCGTCTCCGACTCCCTTCAGGAACTTCGACTATCCTATGCATTCCAAAGTACGTTTCTTACTTCCTTCTCTCTGCGCTATTGTAACCGTTTGTTCGCCATCTTTGTCCGATGGAATTCTCTTTATCTTAACTGTAACTGTGATTACTAAATGCTCGGAAGGAAAACAACTTGTCACGCATTTACAATTGGGTTCGTGTTAATACTTAAGTCGTTGAATTCAAGGGTCATGCCACTGTTAGATTGATATTTGTCACTTATCCGTTAGGCTTTCCTTATGAGTTATTTCGATTGTTTCCCGTTTTGTCTTCTTGTTGTTTATATGTTTTTTCCGGAATATTAGTTGCTTCTACCCCTACTATTTTCTCTTATCCACCACCATTTATCATGCAAATTGGGGTGAATTGTTAACTCATTTGAAACGTCAAAAGTTTCAATACTATTGTACGTTTCCAATCTAGAAAGGCACTCGGAACAGATGGAAGACCGTAAGTTTAATGCTCTATAACTCAAGCGTTGCTTTTAACTTTGAACTTCTTTGTAATAACACATTTAATGTGGCTTCCCTACTCTTTTCATCATTAAATTAACCACTTATTAGTTTTCATTGTTTAACCTCTAATATGAATGTAGGCATCCCTCCGTCAATTATGTACCGGTCGGCTTTCCAATAGCGGGGTCTATAGAAATTGATCAAACATCTGATTGTAGTTAAAGGAAATTCGCTACTACTGGTTCGTTCCAATGTAATCACAGGGGCTTAGCACTGTCGTTTGATACCATCAACAGTTTGTTACTTTTTGAAGCAGGGAAATGCCTCTCAGAGGCTATTCGCTTTCGCTTCCATAGGAGGTATTGGAGTGTCTCAAAATCCCATCCAATTTTGGTTTTCTCTTATTTATAGGCAGGCGAATCTACGATGTGCTCACCCTAACCAAGCGGTCAAATCCGAGACTTTGGAATGATCCAGGCATGAACATGCTACGTGCTTTGGGCAGCATGGTGATTAACTTTGACGCATTTAGGGAATACTTTGAATCTCAGCGCCACATTGGTTTATACTTCCGCAAGGTAAATCCACAACCTCTTCCCTCCCATCAATACTAATGAAGTTGTGCTGAGTTCGCCCAGAATTATCTTTCAAACGGCCTTTCCTTTCTTGTAGATCATAGATGATGTTACCAAGGTGGAGTACCAGCAGGCCCCTGGGTTGAGTGAGTGCTATGACATCTTGAACCAGACCAAAGAAGTTCTTCCAATTCCCGTGAGCTTTTGTCATTGACATGATTTTTCTAGCCCCTAAATACATAGTTGACTCTAGCATATTTTGCGTTTCAGAGTTCAGATGATGAGGAGTTGGAGGAGGAGATAGGGGAGGAGGAAGAGAATGAGGAAGAAGAAGAGGTGGAGGAAGGCGAGAGAGATTTTGAAAACAATGACGTGGATGATATGGATGGCGTGCCTGATAATGGTGAAGCCGAATCCTGTAGCGACGATGCCGAAGTCGACTGAGGTTATTGAACTAGCCCTTGCAGCATATGAGAGAACATTCCACCGCTATGCTTTCGCTGATCCTTTGTCATTACTACTCTTAATACCTCCCAACATTGTTTTTTAGTTGGTCTCCCACACTTCTTTCACAAACATTGTTTTCTCCCTCACCCTTCCCTTATTTTTCTACTCTACAGTCGCATCTGTTGATATAAAATACACAGTTTGTTTTTTTGGCTGTCTGTGTATGTGTATGCTTTCACATCGTTGCTTCAAGTGATACCGCTGGATTTATGGGCGGTGCGTGTATGTGTGTGTGTGTGTTTGTTACCTTCGCACTCTCTTGTCCGTCGACACAGTCTTTCTCATTCATGCCATTGCGCCATTTTGTCCCGAACCCTTCCACACCTTTTGGTACCAGCCCTTGCCACGTTTAACCGCTTGAGCAGCCTTTTTTTGCCCCTCCCCCCACCATTGTCTGCCCCGCTTACCTTCCCAATTCGTCTTTTCCCCTCTACATGCTCTCGTTTTATTACTCATACTTGCTACGGAGCGTATAATTCTCAGATGTCTTCCGGTTCCATTGTAGACGTTATTACCTGGCGAAAAAAATTCTCCCTACTGAAGGTTGTGCTTACTGGCGTTTTGTTGATTTGTTATCGCCACTAGGTCTTCTGTTATGAATGGGTTGCAGCACAGCTAGCCTCCTGAATCATTGTCTAGTGTATCAGTAAGAGCTTTTAAACAACTTTTTGATGCTTTCTTTGCTTTTTGCGCATTCTCTCATTGCCCCTTATAGTTGCGAAATTGACTTATTTAATCAATAATATAGAGAACAAGTCACCGAAAAGGGGTTGCGCCACTTCCAGCTAAATGACATCTTTTTCTGGCGGTAAAATGGTTGGATAATTTAGCTACTGCTGTGAATACCCATCCAGGTTCTACAAATGTGACATACGACCCAATCGCAATAGACGTGTCCTCTAAAGTTTACGTTCATCATCTAACGGTGAGTGAAGTAGATTTTCTCTTCTCTAATCCCACTTTTTCAATGAATCGATCCGACAACGCTTTGGATATACGACCCAGTCACTTCCGCTAATGTTAGGGGAGGAGATTAAAGCTCCGTTTTGACTACCCTTTGGTCCCCGCTGACTTTCCCGAGTGTCAGCCCTACTTTAAATGGAGGCTAAAGTTGATGCCACCTAAGTTGATATTCGTGCGTCTTTCGTATCTCGCTTCCACATAATGAGACTATTATATGCTACTCTGCCCCTCCCTCCCAGGCAAATGACATTTCAAGAACCGGGCGCCCCTCGCCGAGTCGGTTCCCTTGACCACCACTGCTGCACTGTGGAGTGAATGCATGGAAAGGCTCTCCATGACTCCCCAGTCTAGTGAAGTGTGTTTTGACAGTATCAAGTTTCATACAGGTTCGTTTAGCATTTTCTCTGTCTTGCACTATTTGGTCATAGAAAGGTCTTTAATGCTGAACCACCACAATACTTTCCTAATAGTAGGCTTTTGCTGTATCGATGATAAAACAGTTGTTATTGCCACCCGTAGTCACCTCATTTCCACTTCCACTGGAGTCTTGGTTATTCGAAGTCAACACTTGTATATATCGAGGGGCCTAAACAGGGCCTCATCCCTAGATTGGGTTTGATGAATTATCCTCTGTAAATCCAAGTAGGACTTCCGTACTTTCGATCATGCCTGGAAGTTTTAGGCTCCTTCATCAAAGTTCACGTCTGAAATTGAAGTTAAGTAAGCTGTCTCGATCGTGTGAATTGCTACCTCAAAATGGTATTCGTAGAAGTAGATTTTAGTAACCTATTTCAAAGCCAGATGTT
The DNA here is from genome assembly GCA_001870725.1 of Taenia solium. Taxonomy (NCBI): domain Eukaryota; kingdom Metazoa; phylum Platyhelminthes; class Cestoda; order Cyclophyllidea; family Taeniidae; genus Taenia; species Taenia solium. The sequence goes on from MIEF01006950.1 coordinate 78,544, forward strand.
TAGAGCTTCAAGCGCAGAATTTTAAAACATTTAGGTTACCTTATTACACTATCATCTAACTCTTACGCAACTTTGTTCTTGGAATACGCACAGATTTGTTGGTAGATGTCTAAAGAAGACTAAGGTGAGTTTGAAGCTGCTCCGGCTACTGTGCCTCGGGAAACAGCACAGCGAAAGTGATTACGGGGCTGATTAGCACGACCTCTCCCAACGTTACGCATTGATGACGCTCCAATTTTGTTTTGTAAATTTAAGTCCTCACCTCAAAAACACGCAACACGTATTCTCCAGTATTTGGTGGTAACCGGTTGCATCAGATTGTGTCACGAAAACATTATTTGTGGTTGAGCTAAGAATAACAGTTGAATTGGCCATAAAATCAGCGAAAGTTTGTCATTCTGGAGCATCGGGATGTCAACGTTTAGGTAGTCGATACCTTCGAGACTTTCCTTTTGAGGTAGGTAGGTAAATGCACTTCCTTGTATGATCGCTTCGGCAAACGTTTTTTGTTCTCCCGCTTGAATAGCCGTCGGTCTTCTTTTACATAGTAAAGGCCAAATTTTGCTGAATAAAAAGGAGTGAGAGACGGCTTGGACCGGCAGGTGCAATTTAGGGCTCTAAATGTCGGTAAATAGGCTTTGCGGTCTTGTTGGCAGGCAGCAGGAGGCACACCCAAAACTAGCTGCGTAATTGCCTGAGCGCAGGACCCTTCAGGGGGCGCACGAACCCACACCTCGCTCCAAAGCAAATCGCACGCCTTGATGGGGTCGCCACTGTGACGACGACCTTCAAAGAACATTTCCCTCCATTATTGGGCAATTGCCTTATTACGAAGTATTGTTTTTGTAGCTTCAGGTGACTTCATCTGTTCCATATTGTTAAATTGGTAATGGTTCTTGGTTGAGAATCTAGTCGACGCCTTACACTCGACTGAACTCGTTGTGAACCAATATTCTCACACCTGTGACTAGACGCAAGCATAACACCCACTTCGGTGTTGTCGGAGACGTTTTATTAGCAGAAAGTACTACTGTGGGAATAAATTTTCATGATGACGACTTTGTCTATTTTTACGATTATCACTCCGATTTTTCAAGTTAACTCTGTAAGGAGCAGTAAGCCCTGAGGCCAGAGGAAACTTGTGGAAGGGAATTTTCTCAGGTCTGTATCATTTCAAAAGGAGTACTTTAAACCTTCAACGAATTTTCCCACTGAAGTAATAGCATTTGGTGGGATGAGGAGAGTGTAGCCTAACATTTGGAATTTAAATAATGCTAGTCATGAATATTTACTTTTTTTGGGAACTTTTGTTGACGTTGCTAAACGCGATGCTCAGGCTGTGGCTGCCACTGTACACATTCTAATCTAGGCAAACAACACCCAGACTGGTTTTTGTGAGGCTCTTTGACCTAAATCCTCGTTCTCCTATGGCATTTATTCTTGTTGGAGTTTGCTTCAGAATACATTTAACGCTCTGAAGTCTTTTTAATTTAAAGAGGCGCAATTCCAACATGGTTCCGTCAGATTTATTCGTTGTTTAATTGTAGCACTGCTGAACGAGAACGGTCTCTGCTAAATGTAATCAAATTTTCAAAACAAACCGCTTTCATCTTAATCAAAACGTTCCCTTTTTTTCAATTGTGCTGCCAACACGGGTAGAAATAGCTCGGTTTTCCCTTAACTTTCCACCCTTATATGATAGCTTTGTACTACGTACTGCCAAATGCTCCGAGGTGCCATCAGATTTCCCTGAAGACGAAAGAATGTGTACTTTCGATTTCTGGCACGGTTCAGAGGCCATCCCATCCAGTGAAGGTACAAATGATCGACCAAGTGCCCCTAAACAAACAACAAATGTATTAAATGATGAAATTTTCAAACAGAACAAACATTGATACATTGTTGAACAATGCCAAACATACACTGAGTAGCTGTTTACTGCGTCTACGTTAAGCGGTCAGGCAAGACCGTAAAAATTCCTTGCATTGGGTACTCTTGATAGTTGTACTCACTGCCTCAAACCTTTAAGATTAGCATTTCTGAGAATCATGAATTTTTTTTGGTGGGTTAATGTCTTCAGCCTTCTTTAAATTTTGACTTGTAATTATTTGTGAAGCTCTGCTGGCTTGTGTAACTCTGCGATTAAACCTTTCCTCGGCGGCGTGCCCCTCAATCCATGTCAGCAGCGCCTGCAGAATTGACTTTTTGCGACTTTTGGAAAGGCTTTCGGACCTACAAATTTAACTTACCTTTTCCAGATAATGTTCTTCCTAATTGATGTTATGTTGTTGAGACCTACAACACGTCACATTGATGGGACCAATCAAAACTCAAAGGAGTTGATAGTTCAACCACGACACCACAAAGTCTGCCCAAATTCCCAAAGTTTTAAAATCTGTTATGTACTTGTACTTCACATACCCATTCAAAACTTATTTGAGCTTTTACCCATTCGAGTGCATAGGTTAGACTAGCACTGATTCACTCATACCTTCTTCATATTCAAAATCACATTCTTTCCTGATGGACTAAGGCTTTGGAACGTTCTCTTGAAATGACCTTTCTCATCTTTGTGGAAGTTGGGTTTTTCCTTTCTTACCTTCCTACGCTCTTTTTTGATTTTCTGAAGAAAGCAAGGTAAGCAACTAGAGTCTGTGGATGTCAAAATTAGCAATCCATCTTTGTGGAATGGCTGAGTTTCACCTGGACTGAACTCAAACCACCACTGCGCTGTAATTCTGCAGGTGAGGGTGATAAGATTACATTACTGCCTATCATTCACAACAAAATGAGCATCTCGATTGACGAACGGCAAATTATGATTTGATTCGGTTGCGACTTGTAATTGTTACGCAGTACCTGGAGTGCTTACTTGACTCTCCGCTTTGGGGACCCGGGGACTTATGACTATGCTTCCGTACTTCAGCAGTAGCCTCCTCCAGTCCTTCTGTGCGTCGACAATTATGTCTTCTTGCGTCTTCATTGAAGTCTCAGAACGTCACAATAATGCTTATGAACCTGAAATTGAGTCCGAGTTTAAACACTTCACCTCTGCGTACCCTTTGTGACAGTTCTGAATGCTCGAATTCCAGTCGAAGTATAACTCCCTTGACAGTTATCTCTATTACAACATTCTTTTGTGCCTGCCAACCATTTTTATTAGTATTTTATGATTCCTTAACCTCCCTGGGTGACAGATTTCTCAAATCACAGCGTAAAACTTCATGCAGGTACAATTTACTTACTACTAACTGTGAAAAGGTGCGGTCTTTTACTGCCTTATCAGTTAACATACTTTACTGGTTTTCGAACTTCAAAAATAGCTGCTAACAATGAATGATACAAAACCTAGGAATTATGTGCAGGCAGACCTTTTGACATCCAGCTCACCACCCCTTGGATAGCTATAATTCAGAACCTGCTCTGCAATCCAGCTTGTTAGTAAACTTGGCTCAGTTTCACGGTTTAAATCCTACTGATTGATTGCATGAATAAGCTAAATTTGCCATCTCCTTACTTATTTTTAAACCAACTTTTTTTTGAAAACAATAACCAAAACGTGCTCAAGGTGTATGAAAGGTTTTTCATTGGGGTAGGTGTTGAAACTTGCGATGTAATGTTAGCCTTTCATCTACTTTGGCATTCCGCAGCACTTCCTTTATAACTGAATAGAAATTAGGCAGAAGTTATAGTGTTTATGAATGCAAGGTGAAGGATCTCCACACGACTCGAATAAGCAATTCCGATGGTCCAAATTGAAAAGTAGGGCGAGCAATAAGGAAGCACAGAGTGGGAAGAACGACTACGCTTTCGTGTATCCTCACATATTCAGATCGGCGAGACGAAAGTCTTTTGCGAAGGGAATAGAAAGCAGTAGGTCCTGTCCCTGAATTCTCTGGGAGATGTCGGTAATGTCAAACTTATTGGCGGGGAGAGCAAAGACCGTGGTAGTGGTAGCGGTCTTGGGCTGATCATCGTTGATGGCCAGACCATTCGCGTTATTCGGTAAGTGCCTTGCAAACACCAACTTCACTGTTTCCGCACTTGGATTTGTTTCCACTTGGATGCTGTTACGATCCACTTTATCGTCCAGCCGAATTCTAATCTGCCACTTGCCATCTGCCACGGTACAGGAGGTATCCTGTCAAGTGAAGACTGCTGGTTTCAATTTAGCTTGAAATTGCTCTAAAGTATAGATCATTTGCTCTCGTCTTTTACTCCCACTTTTAATAGTTTTTTTTTAGTCGCTGAAACATTTATGTCTGCTGTCATGGCCTTAATCAGGTGAATACTTTTTTCACCAGTCTTCGAATTGATAGACGGTGGTGCAATGGCAGAAATTAAAATCATTATTGCATGGGCCTTCACAGTCAAATGGCACAGTTAGTTTAAAGGTATCAAACCGGTGACTTGTTATGACAGTGCCCCGTTTCAGGAGGCAGGCTGTTGATCGAGGGGTGCATTCCAGTGCTTAGCTCCATAAACAAGTCATAGATTAGGCCTTTGGAAGTTCTACAAATGTTTTTGTCGATTGCTAGCATTGCGCCATAAACAGTTGGTTTGATTCGTAAGAATAATTTCAAATTGCCTAACTCTTTCATCACGGATCTGGCTCGTAAGCCTGATTTCGTAACTTAAGTGATGCTTAGACAGGCTCACCTGATCAGGCGTGGGTGCAAGGTCAACAAGGGCTTCTGGCATCTCTGAGTAGGACGTGATGACTGGGTTCATGATATGACCTTCAGGCGAGAGGTCAATTTTGCCTTTGACAGTGTACTTGTATTCCTTGGACCACATTTCGGTGGCCGAAGCCACCTCTTGTCTGGGCATCCGATCCACTCGACCCGTTATTACCACTGTGTTCTCCGTAAAGGGTTGTCCACCTGTATCTTCATCGTACGATGTAGAATGATGACGCAGGACTTTGTTAAATTGACTCTCGTTGTACTGCTGAATGTTCTTCGTCTGCAGCTTGTACGATATTGTACTGAGGTCTGTGCCTTGGGGCAGGATCAGCTCCTAATATCCAAAAATTAAAGCGCTCCATTACTCGGTGTTCGCCCTGCAGGTTCACTTTTTTCGCAATTTCTGACTTAGAATTTCAAGACCACTTAAACAAGCTGCTCCATTAGGAATCCCACAAAATTGAACAATGAAGGATTCAATCGAGGTAACTCATCAATGCTAACATAATTGTGAGGAATTGGACGTTGTTGGATGCGTATACGCTTTGAAACTGAAATGCCTGTTGCTTATTGCATAAATCTCTTGCTAATGTCGACCTGTCAAAGTTGTAATTATGGCCGTTGAAATTAGCCTCACAGCTACAACTCAGGGTGATGATGATTTCAAATTAAAGAGTAATATATTTAAATATGTCAGATAGCATGCAGTCTTAGACCACGGTTTGTCAATCAAGCAAAAGGGATTGTGCTTCCAGGGTCTAATAAAGGAATTCAAGGCTTCAGAAGCTTCGGGCAACATCTGTTAAGCCCACCATTCGCATGTACCTCGGAGCACTTCAATCTCCTCCACATCAGTTGATTTTGAACTAACCTTGTTTAAGGCTTGAAGTGTTTGCCTCTAATGGAGTTAAATTTTTAGAGATAAATTGTGCAATGACCCTGCACTAGTGAGCAAAGCAGCTCAAAACAGTGCAATATCTGAATTATGAATTTTTATAAAAACCCGCGGATAATACATGAATACGTCTGCCTCCAACCCTGTCAATAGAATTAGGGTGGCGATTTTAGAGGCTAACGACGCAAAAAGTACTTTGTTTTGACAGTCTTCCAGTGCCAACAGAAGTGGTTATGCGCACATGGCTGTAAGGTCGTTGAGTGAGGTGACACCTACGCCATGCTTCACAATGCTAACTGCTTTTCAGAGTCTCAAAATCCTTATTGAGCGTGTATAATACTGGTTATCCACAACTTCACCTCCGTAGAAGTGGGATCAGAAAGTGGAATGCTTAGGAGGTGAGTCGATGACTTTTATTTTCATAATGTAAACTGGGACATACCATTATCATGTGACACACTGTCACAGATGTGAAGAATCTCGGCAATCTCTCAACTAGGTGTTCTGTCTTTCAAGTGAATGTAACGTGCATGGCGAGCTATTTACTTCGTAACCGTCTATTAACAATAATGGTGCATCCAAACTCTGTTGACCGGAAAACAATCGTTCACCGCTCAAAATAACTGAGTCTGATTAGTGAAAACTCATTTTCTGCCATCACCTCATCAAATATTTAACAAGCCTTTGGAATACGCTTCCATTTTCCATTTTCCAATGAAGAAGTCACTTTCTTGGGATCTACAAACGAGCAAGTCGCTTTCTTTTTTACACTCTATCAGACCTCAAACTTCCAAAAAAGCGCCCATACAAGTATAAGCTAAAATGCGATCTTGACCGTAATTTTTAAATGCGGAGTTTAAGCCTCGTCTTCTTATACTTCTCGAAGGGCCAATACCTCATGTTTTCACGTAAGACTTTCCTAAATCGACACGCAACTAGTGAAATGTAAGTGACTTCATTTCTCTCCATCCGTCAAAACAGTCAAGTTGATTGAGTCCATTGAGCCAGTAAATAAACTTTCAATTACTGGAAGCAAACTCTGCCAAGACAGGGTGTGCTACGCTAAAGGCAAAATAAAGTGGCAGAAAGACTACTTAAACGTAACGCCTAGTTTCAACTCAGTCACAAGTCACTAACACGTGATATTACTGTGATAACCAGAATAGACCAAGGAAAAAAGTGTGCAAAATCCGCCAAACCACCGACCTACTGCGACTCTTATTTCACAAACGCCCTAAATTGGCCATTTTGGTTTGGTGGAAGTTTCTCTCCGCAGGATGCAGGTCTAGAAGTTGCACCCACTCTAGTCTGCTTATGGTAATTGGCAAGGCTTGAAGAGGCTCGTTGATGTGCTGCACCACACCATCATGAGAAGCGGCATAGCCTATAAATCTATGACGTTGTCAAAGTAGTAAAAAAATGAACTCATCTATGTGTGGAGTTGGCTTTAAGCATAATTTTTCTAAATAAAAATGCTCACCTCACTAAAGTCCTCTTCAGTGATGGCTCTCATAGTGGACGACCACTGTCTAACTCTTCCAGTTATCCGCAGTCTTTGCATATTATTTTTTCGCAAATTCGAGTAGCTTGAGGTATTTGGGGATAATTTCTCACAACGAAGCTTTGTGATAACACCTGGAGGTAACTCCACGCTGCGTTGGAACCATTGATTCCGCTTAATGGTCCAGTCCTGCACATTTCTCGAGTTGTCGTTGATAGAGATCCAGTTGGTCTCCTCGAAATCACGAATCAGATTGGTGGCTACAAAGTCATTCCTCCGTGAGGTGTTCCTCTGAAGTGTTGAGAAAGTCTCCTCTGTCGTGGTTCGCATATCCTCCATCTCTCCACTGTCCGTTTCATCAGGCTCGCTTAGTGGATAGGGAGGCTCTGGGAGTTGCAACGGCTCATTGTAGAAAACTGGCGGAATTGATAGGGGTGCTGCAACAGGAGGAGGCGCAGGCGCACACACCATCGGGACCATGCATTGGACGGGAAAAAAGGCTGGACTAGGCAACATTGTGCTCGGCATTACCGGATAGTATCCTTTTGCGCAATTGCTACAAAGGCGTGATCTGGAACTTGCCCTAGGGATACGCGAGTAGTCCATAGCGTTAGCGTAGGTATCCTCCGCCGGTATTCTCAAGTTTAAACTGCGGGGACGGGCCCGTGGCATTGTCGGAATGAAAGACAGCAAAGCTGACGCACGAACTCGTGTGGTTCAGTATACCCTAATTGGATTCGGCGAGGTGTATTTTATTCATGCTTTTGACATAGTCTCATTGGCTCCCTGGGTGAGGCAATGCTAGTGTATTGTGATATCCTGTGCAGCCAATCGGAAAATAAGTGCATGTTTGTTCATTCTGAGGTGCTGTTGATCACAACCCTGTGCGTTTCAGTTACAGTGAAGCCTTTAGAATCGCATGAAAATGTACTGCTTTATAGGGGAAACCTTTTCAACTTTAACATGCCATTTTGATAACCTTGAGTCAGCGAACGAATGAAGGCAAAAACCCTTCTCTACTCGCTTGCAAACGTCACCCGTATGTGCTTATCAAGAATGACGAAGCACTCACAAGTGTTTACTGACAGCCGTGATTCGACATTTTGAAGAGATTCTCTTCTAATCACTGGTGACTTGTCGTTGGAAGTATGCTCAAAATCAATCCATCGGCAGGTTTTGAAGCATAATTAAATCTGATCCTGCGATTAATCTGTAAATTGAAGAGGCATTATCATATTTCTCAATCTGCACATCGAAGCTTTTGTCTGTTTAAGAGTACTCCGCTGGAGTAGAAATAACAACGCATCGGTCTGCACGACAATCTCCAAGCCCAAAATGGACCTTGTGTGTGTGAAAATACAGGAGTTTTGGCATATTTTATTGACTGTCTTTTGCTATTAGTAACTTGTCGCCTCGAAACCTTTTTTTCTGGAGGCGAAAGAAGGTGCAGTACTGGGGCAGCATACGTAGTGACGATCTGCTAGAAGGCTTAGACTGCTGGCATGTCCAGGAGGCTGGGCCGCCTGGAGGGGATTGGGTGAGGAGTCCCTAAGGGGCTCATTATCAAAGCTGAGAGTTAAAGTAACATTTATAGCACTGCACTTATGACTCATGAGGTAAAAATAGGTCATCTGAAAAATGCCTTTGAAGCCAAAAAATGTGTGGAATGATTGTAATTTATTAACTCATACACCATAAATGCGATTGATAATGCAAGAAGAGAGCTCTTTAGAGAGTCATATCTTGAGCGTCGGTGGAGTGAAGTACACGGTATCGTAAGATTCACTAACTAATTTCCACAAGAATTAAAATTTTACTAATACTTTAGTGTTAAAGGATTGTCGCAACCCATTCGCAGTTTTCAAGCAATCCTTATTAATGCCCCAAGAGACTGCCTGAAAATGGTCCATCTTTACAATGTTCTTTGAATTTGTAATGCACTGCCAATAGACATTCTCATTCGGAATCCATCCAATCTGCACTCTAGGAAATTAAGCATTTAAGATGCCCAAGTCTAAAATATGCCCTGACAACACATCTTAATTTTGACTGACACAAATACTCTTCGAAGACTTTCACAACCTCCAAGTCATTTTTGGGTAGGTATTTATGATTTCACACTTGGATGTGCAAAATATGCTGGTTTAATGTTGGGGGTGATGTATGCCAAAAGGTACTTGCATCGGAGAAAACAAAGTGCTTCAGGCATCAACCATCTATCAGGTGGAGAAGCAGCCTCCTTGCGAAGTTGTTTTATGTTCAATCGGATTGACGTCAAAGTCTCACGATGATAATGTGCTTGCCTTGTAACTGAGACTGGTGGATAGGGTATTGGCAGCTCAATTCCCATTCAAGTGAAATTCAGGCTCATCATTTAGAAAATACTGAAAGTTCATGCAGGAAAAAAACGCTAGCAACGCAGAGCATGCCGCATGTTGCACAATATTTTATTTGGCAATGATTTATCATTCAAACTAGTTACATTGTCTCGATTTCCACCTACTTGGGAATGCTTCTGCTAATCACAAAAGCAATCGATGCAGTCACCAGACCTCCAAACACTTGTGAATACGTTTTAAATAAAAATACACCCATTCGTCATAACTATTATAACGTGCCAGTTGTACGTCGTGTCTCAGTTTTGCCAAAGGGTCAATGAGGGACACTGCCATGATGTACTGGTTAGGCGGCCTAGCCTCCGGGTCATGCTGGTAGTGCCAAGCCTTTGTGCATGTCGGAGATCCTGTCCTAGTATTATGATCTCTTTTATCTGCAGAGAAACCTCGGAGCGCTACACTGTGCATCAAAATTCTTCAAGTTTTGTACCTATGGAGGATTCCTTACACTCTTTCCCATGCGAACACTCCAAACTTGGTCTCCATGGTTTGCGCTCCAAATCGGCTGCATGGTCAGAGTAGCAACTTATGAATCTTTCTCCAATCGGTCATACAGGTTGCTAAAAATTTTACACAACCTAATAGCAACCGACTTTGCGAAATGACCTGGATGACATTCATTCTGGTCACTTAGCGCCCAGCATATTGGACTTACTCACGTGCATGAATAGAAGCCTCACATCGACCACCTCTACGCAGTCAACTATAAGTTTTACACAAACTCTTAGTTAAAAAGGCATTCAACAAGGTTACGCTATTTCATGCCCTCATGATTTGTCATGCCGATGCAAATGCTTTCAGTATGTTACTTTATAAGAATAGTGTGCAGTAATTGTCCTAATTGTTTTTTGTGTTTTCATTAAAATAATAAAAGAAAGTACGTTTATACTACTCTGCGTTACTGTTCGTTTTGTACACCTTTATTACGCGGGTCACTTGAGATTTCTTCAGAAGTGTGTTTTTAGCTCAGTGGTCTACAGAATGCCGGTTGGGGACTCTGCGTCGGAGGAAAAGTCGAAAAAACCAGCAACACATGCTGAGCGCAATGCGGCGGACCTCGAAAAAATGACAGATGATTTTGAGGAAACCGAGGTTACTGCTGGGATGACCGATGCTTTAAAGAAAGTAACAGAAGAAAAACAATCTGCCACTCCGGCTCCAAGAATCAAAATTAGGTCCGAGGACGTCGATTTGATAGTGAGTTTTGCATTGATGATCTATGCAGTATTAGTTTGCCTTTAATAGCTGCTGTACTGATGTGTTTTCTAGTCCGATTTCACTAATGGCTTGCTTATCTTAGGTTCAAGAGTTTGAGATAAGTAGTATAGCGGCGGAGAAGAAGCTCAAAGAATGCCATGGCGATATTCGCGAAGCACTTTGTGCGTTATGTAAGTAAGATAGTTTTTTGATGTACAGAGGGGGTTCTAATACATGCTTCATGTACTTAACTTTGACACCATGGTGGCGAAATAATTTCGTTATTTAGACAAATCGTTTTTTTCAAAACTGACTTTTATAGACATATTCAGGAAGGTGGGCTTCTACAAGGTATTTTAAACCTACCACAGCGCTACATTAACTGTAGCTCCTTTGAGGTGTCGGCACTTGGATCATAGTGTGTTTTTTGACTGGGAAAAAGCTTGAGGCTTATGCATTTGGAGTGTTTTTTTGCCTTAAAGTGTATTGAGGAATACGTCGTTTGTTGTGTTTGCTTGATACTTACTTGATAAAGAGGTTAATTGGAGGCTAATTGTGGGTAGTCTTCGCATTTTGTGCTCTTCGATGTTGAAAATGGCTCTTACTGCTATGGCTCGCTACGACTCCAAGTTAGGCTCGGAAGGATGTGTCGTGGGTATGAAGCTAAACTAGCAATGTTTTTTTTTGCAAAATTACTTCGCAATCCATGCTGTTACTAGTGTTTCAGTTTCCCATTGTAGACTGCAAATGGTACGGCTGGGGTCGCTCTTTAGTAATGACTTGCACTGTATAGTAACGCTCCAGATTGGAGGGTACAATGAATCGCAACTTCCGTTGCGTTTAAATCTGATTCAGCTACCTTATTTAATTAATGCACAAAACCCCAATGGATTAAAAGTAAAGACTCTAAGGTGGTACGTTAATTTTTAAATATGACAAGTCCGGAAAGGGTGCGTAGCGCTCCATTGATGTAGTTTAATCACAGCCAAGTACTCTCACTATAATTCGGAGAGGTTTCCGCGCCGGAGGTGGGTTCGCGTGGCAGGCAATGCTCATTGATACTTTTAATGATATTTGGGCATTTTGACTCATCTTGTGTAGCAGTATCATTTGTGGATGCACAGACCTCGAAGTTTGTTGTTCTTAGCGAAAAGTGAGGCTCGCATGTTCCTATAAACGAGGACTACATTACTAGCAAATGTGTCATATCCAGCGGTGCATTGAGCGCTCCTTGGGGCGTTGATATGGTCCTGTTTTGTTCTCCAGGTTTTTTTTTACTTTGACAGTATTTTGTTTAAAATGTAGACTGGGGCTTTTTAACTTCTTGCCCTAAACTGTGAATGATTAGGCACTTGAAGCTCCAAATTGAAAAAAGCAGTTGCAGCGACTTAATGTTCTGCTTATATGTGCATCGAACTATGTGCGCACCTGATTCGTCGTAGGTTGCAGCATGGCTCCTAACACTTCTCTACGTCATTCTCATACGTTCTGTCGCATTCATTTGGCCCATGGAAGGCGTCGTATGCTACTTTGGTGGCAGCAGCAAGCTACCCCTATCCAAAAGTCCAGGTGTGCTGATTTCTGGGGCTGGATGCTAATCCACAATGTCTCCATAAGCACTGAGGTAAGGGTAAAGGCAAGTTGGGAAATGGATGTAAAGCAGTCTTTCACTATACGGTTCTGCTTGTAGCGTCCCGGGACATCCTTTAAGGTAAAAGAAGGCATAGTACCTAGGCAGAATATATATTCTGGAAACAGGGGGATTGGGGGGCTGTTGGCACGGCCCGGAGGCCGGCCAACCGGCTATTACAGTATGGCCACCCGAGTGACCGAAACCGGCAGTTCGAAAGAACAAAGTATTACATGGCTTTTGGGCTGGTCGCCTTCACAATTGGAGTTTGGTCCGAGAGATGTTCACGTTACATAGCCTCGCCTAATCTCGAACAGTATTGAGTCAGCGCAATTCCCCTGCCTCAGCTGGATTTAAACACCGGACGTTGTCTTCCCACAGACAAGGAGATCCATTGGTCGTAGCTTTTAGTTTGCGGGTGTTCATTAGCATACGGACTGTTGTGGCGGCCGGCGTCGAATAGCAGACTTGGTACTTTGTCTGACTGTTTTTAGCTGCGTTTGCATCTCTGTTTATCTTCAGCTGCGTTTTCAGCTCTTACGCGTTATTAATGAATGTAATTTTACAGTACTTTGACTCATTCTCGCCACAGAGGATGTCCCATGCGATAGATCATGGTCTCAAAAATCTAATGTGTAGGCAACGCTCATGCCCATAACCGTATTTTCCAAAACAGAGCAAACAAACACAGGAATTACAACCCTAAGCAATCATGCTCCGATTAAAGTAATCGTTTGGAACTTGTTATTGCTATTGTGTTTGCCTCCCTAAGCATTATTTCCTCCGATACCTAGCCTTACAAGGCAATACTACCTTGGCTGCTCTTCTTCCTTCTATAGCATCCAGAGTGATAATGAAGATTATATCTGCAAATACGGCAAAATCATCTTATATGTAAATTTGCTTAAGGAAAATGGTAATTTTGCAGTTGTTTGAATGTACAGATCCCGTATTTACACAGTGACCTAAATTTACTAGTTATACAAAACTCTGAGATGTTGAGAGATGATGATGAAGCATCATTTGTTAAAACTACAAGAAAGTTTGAAAGACTTGGGGCAGTTCGTGAGCAAAATGTACATGTTGTGAGAGGGCACAAGTTCCTGCCACGTTTTTTTAAACAGGCAACGTTTTGTGGGCATTGTACAGATTTTATATGGTGAGTTGTCAAATATTACTTAATGGTTAAGGGGTTTTGGAAAACAAGGTTTTCAATGTAAAGTGTGTTGTTTTGCGGTTCACAAACGCTGCCATGAACTCGTTCTTTTCCCTTGCCCTGGATCTGACAAAGGCCCAGAAACTAATGTATTATACTATTTTATTTATCTTTTCTTTAGTATCGAAAGTCTCATTGTTTTAAGAAGCATACATATACTTCTCCTGCATTTTGTGATCAGTGCGGGACACTTCTCTATGGGATAGTTAATCAAGGGATCCGGTGTGAAGGTGCGACTTATTATACTGCGATATTTTAACAGCTTGCCAGCTAAATGTCCACAAACATTGCGAGCAGTATGTTCCAAGACTTTGTGGCATTGATCATACGGAAAAACGTGGTCGAATATACTTGAGAGTTGCCCACGAAAGATCCACCTTGGTCGTTTTCGGTAGGCCGCATTCATAAGTATTGACAATTATGAAATTTAAAATACATTCAGTCAAGGGGGCTAAAAATCTTGTTCCCATGGATCCAAACGGACTGGCAGATCCATACGTAAAGATTAAGCTGACTTGTGATGGCGAAAGAAACCGGAAATATAAAACGAAGGTAGTCAAAGCCTCTCTCAACCCAGAGTGGAATGAAACATTTGTAATGTAAGTTTTAAGCTTTCTTGATTTATGCACATGTTTTTTAGTCTTTTACTTAATGGCACGGATAATAGTGTTTTTAGAGATCCTACCACTGTTTGTTATGTTCGTATTGCTGACCCAATGCTGATAATAAAATCTACCGACTCGTTAAGTTTTTAACGTAAGGGCAAATTGCTACAATTGTCTAATCTTATTTTCTATTAGTCTTGTTGCTTTGATATTATGGAACTAAGAGCTGTTATATATATATGGGGAGTAAACTTGTATTCCCTGAGTCTATCTACAAAATGCAATAATCATTTGTGGCAATATTTAGTACTCATTTTTAAGTTAAAGTTAGTTTGTAAAACTATATTTGCGACGAAGTTTGGCCGCAAAATATAAAATTCTATTTATCTTGAAGGTGGTTTGCAAGGATCTTGCAATGCAATTATAATTATGCACTACCAATACCAATTTCAATGCCAACCTTTAACTGCATGTCTCCGTTTTAATTCGAGCATATTGGTTTTTCGGATTGTTTTTGTATGGAAAATGAAAACTAGTAAAGCAACACTGATGCGCAACACCTTTGATAATTCGAAACTTAGCAAACTGATAGGTTACTTTAGGAGCTGTAGGCGTTTAAGACATTTATTCAAAAGTGGTGAAAAACAAGTTAATGCAGCAATAACCATTAACAAGGGGTTCAACTTACCTTTAACATCTGATTTCGACTGAGTCAGAATCCTAAAAAACTGTTTTTTTAATAAACCTTGTCTTTACCCTATGTAATTGGGTTACCATAAGAGGGAAACCAATTGTACCGCCTTGGAAATATTATCAAATATTATCCCTTATTTGTACATCAGTGCATACCAAATTATTAAAGTACATCTAAATGGGGCAATCTTTTAGTCAGAAAGCCTGGTATGAAGAAAGCATGTGATGAAAACCCGGTTTTTGCTACCAATAAGAGGAGAATGTGTTAAACAGCACACAGACTTGTTCACCCGCTCGTATGAGGCTAAACAAACCGCTGCTGTGGGCAAGACGTGAAGGGAGGGCGAACCGACGTTCGCCTATAGTGCACCACTACTGGTGGATGCTGAAGTGACGCAGCACATTGCACAGTCCTTAGGTGGAGCCTTTATGCAGCAAAGTAAATGGGCAAAGCGAAAAAAAAGCATTTTCCTTCTTTCCATTGGGTGCTTGATCAAAGATTGTCTTTTCAATGCTGTACTTCAGAACCGTTAATTCGATGAAGCTGAAGGTATAAACAATGATTTATTATTTATAAGCGCTACGCCTTCAATCCTCGCATCGACAGTTTTTTTACCCGCCGATTTATACTTGCTTAGGTGGGAGGCAAAGCGGACTTATTTGGATCTCATTTCTAATACTGTGCTTTGTACGCATAGTAGATGACTGCCGCTGTGCGAAAATCTGATTTTAAGGTTAATGAGACACAAATAACTAAGACCACTGTCTTACGTGGCATGGTTCGCCAGATAAGAAGTTAAAGAAGGCTTAAATCTCCTAATTTTAATGTAGATGAGTTACCAATGAAAATTACAAAATTCTAGAAGCCCACAGGTCTGTCGAACTGTTATAGCATCAAGAAAGCGTTAGCTTAAAAGGCGGAAGGCACCTCCGTTTGATCAAAATGAATGTCCAGCTGTTAGTTCGTCCCTCCTCAGTTTCAGACAATGAGTGAGTGATATTCTTCTCTTCAGAGCCATAGCATCAATGGTAAACGGAGCAACAAGTTGTACACGAGCATAGACAAGAGATGGTGCATCCCTGTAGTACAACTACTTACTTCTCATGAGCCGCATGTTTGTCAGCCAAAACAAATGCTTAACTTCAGCAAAGAAGATCAAAAACTCTTTATGCAAAGTGATCTCAGTGTGCTCTGGTGCATATGAATTGATGGTAGGTGAAAAGAATGCAGGGAAATGCATTTTCTACTGTCACAAACTGACTTGCCCATCTACCATTGATCTTAAGCTATTGTATGACAGCTGGGTTGGCACTTGAAGCATCCATTTACATAGAGGAGGTCTAAAGCTTTTCTCCAAACCTCACTAAAAGATTTCCTCACTTCTTGGTGAGCCATTCCTCCCTTCTTCTTCCCCAACATTCTACTTTCCAACTTAACCTTCCAAAAATGGCAGGGTGTAGTCTTTCTCAAGCAACTTTAAGCCACCATACTTACATGTGTTTCTCTACGTGGCTGAATGTCATAGAAAAGTGATTGTTACAATTGCTGACAGAGAAATTACAGACATCTTTGAAGAAGGAGCATCATCCTGCTATGCAATTGTTTCTCCGTAACCTAATACTTGCTTATAAAAATTGTTGAGTTTTTATGAAGTTCATCCCAATGCTTAAATAACTGCATCTTACTTGGTCATCGTGTCAGTGCTTAGCGTCTCGACTGCCGCTTCAGTTGGTGGCATTTTGGGTACAGTGTTTATCTTCCTAGCACCTTGGCATGAAATATACTGCAAGGCGGCATCAACCTGGCCGTGGGTAAACGCTGGTAAGTGCAGGTCACTGGTCACTTTCACACTTGATAGCAAGAGCAAGAACAATTACTTGAGAAGGAAAGATAACACTAACAGAAGCATTTGAAGATTGGATTTTTTGGTTTTCTAAAGGACAGATCTGAGGGCAATGCTATTTCAACTACAAAATTAAAGTAAAACATTAGTAAGTTTTGCCAGGCGGGCGAAAAGGCAAGAACCCAAAGGAACTACGGGGGTTCAGTAAGGTTTCATTAAATGTTCGTTGTTGAATGCTATTCTACAACACCGCGTAGCAATATGAGTTATTCAATTGTAAGAGGTAACTGTTGTGGCCTTTAACTTGTGCTGAGTTTAGGGATTCAAAATGAACTACTGCTAAGGAGAGATGTATGGTCCAAATTCAACATTGACAATCCGGCTGGAGGTTTGAATCCAGGGCTTTTTGATATCAAACCGTTTGGAATGACTTTTGCTGAAATTATAATACGAGAGTCAAGATTTAAGAGAAAACTGTGTGAATGAGACCCTTTCTAGCGAGACAAATCTGCTCAATTTTTTGATCACCTTAGAGATATAGGCCCGGAGGACGCGTCGAAACGTCTGATGATTGAGATGTGGGATTGGGATCGTGCCTCCCGAGACGACTTCATGGGTGCTCTCTCGTTCGGTGTGTCGGAGATTATCCGACGCCCGGTCGACTGCTGGTTCAAGTTGCTGAGTAGGGAGGAGGGCGAATTCTACTCCATTCCCTGCTTCGATGCAAAGATGAACGCCCTATTGAACATGAATCGAGCCAAATACGAGGTGAGGTTGTCAAGTTCAGCAACTTTCCTGAAGGTTGCATTCGTTAATGATCATTCTAATGTGACTGAGAGTTGACGGTAGTGAATAATAACTGCCATGGATTATAAACTGTTGTTACATATGGGTGATCCAATGGATATGCAGCGGATGCCTCTATGTAAACTTGGTCGTTTACACGCGTAAGTTGGCCATCAAACAGTGACAAATGGGTCCTATTTACAGTGCGCGTTCGCCTGACCGTCACCACTGCTGTGTGACTTGCAGTTGCTCGTAAAAGGAGTCAAAACCTCGGTCATAATGCAAATCATTCGATTGGTAGCCAATAGTGATAGAAAGGCTCAAAGCCAAAGCAGAGATCAGGGAACTACACGTGGTAAATCAGGCCAAATTGTGGGTAAGGGAGGTACAAAACCACCTCAACAGCCCTTCTATCCTATACTTCCAACGAATTAGGCTCTCGAGGCAAATTATTCTATGCCGATCTCAATTGGCTTTCCACTGTCAAGTAATGATGGATTGTTGGTTTACATAACCTAGGTGGGTGATAATGAACTTCAAGTAATAATGAATCAAATAACAGCTTATTTATTCCTTCCAAACTGGCCATTCTTTTCTTTTAAAGACTTACTGTGAAAGTGTGCTTAGTCCCAATTATTCAAAAGCTGTTTTTTGTAAATAATTTGCTATTATTATTATTATTTTTAAAGTGTTTTTCACCAATTAATAAGGATTTAATGCGTAATTTTTTCGCCCTGTTTCTAAACTTAGAAGCCCAATGGCACTAATCCGGGTAGAGATGACAACCGTGTACAGAGTAAACAGGACACCCTTCGGGTCACGGATTTCAGATTCCTTCGGGTTCTTGGAAAAGGAAGCTTCGGAAAGGCAGGTGCCATCCGCTGTAGTAGATGTCGATGAGAGCTCACGCTTTGGATCTCTTTCTAAACTGACTGGCACAATGTGTCTTGAACTCATTTGTATCTGTTTCCACAGGTTATCTTGGCGGAACACAGAAACACCGACGAGGTGTATGCAATCAAGGTGTTGAAGAAGGACATCATAATTCAGGAGGATGACGTTGAATGCATTATGGTAGAGAAGAGGGTGCTGGCCCTCCAGCAAAAGCCGCCATTCATAGTGCAACTTCACTCCTGCTTTCAAACTATGGTGCGTCTATCACTTTGCCTCTCACCTGTCCATCCAACCACGATCTGCTTGCTGCATAGCACTGTGACTTCAATTTTTTACATCTGTAATTTGATTTGTACTGCTGTGGACTTCATTCCTTATTTAAAGCAGTACTTATTTAAGGTGAAAAAGGTTGTGGAGTGGGTACAGGCTTTTACGGTTATTCTTAGAACGCGGTGCAATCACAATTCCTACTCACTATGCATTGCCAATTTGAGGACTTCAACTGTTTCTAAATGTTCTCACCTCAAGAGTCAAGCCAAAAATAGTTCACTCTTTCAGCTATTTCGCCTCCTTCCGAAGTGGAAGGTAAAACTGTCTAGCGCTGCAAGGTAAAAGCAGGGAAACTTTAAGTTCCGATGTCTTCCGAGTATGTTGATGGGTAATGTAGCCTTAAAAGCTCACCTGCGCCTTTTCTCTTTTCCCGTACTCCAGTTTTCTTAAAAGTAGTACGGTAATTTTACCACACTACATTTATTTTGTTAACCTCTTGTGCCTCATAGCAAATCGCCAACTACTCCTAAAGGCAATGGTGGTGCAAATTTTAATTACCTTTCACACCGACATGCACAAGTACGATAAAAAGAATGGGAAGCAGTTCCTAGCAGCGATTCTAAAGAGGAATTGGAAATTATTTAAAGAAGTGCGATTGAGTAGACTTTCTCCATTCAAACTTGGTACAGACTAGTGCAAACAGTTGGGCCTTCGGCGTTCACTCAGCTTTCTGCTCGTTGATCCCATCGTACTTCTCTAAATGGATAATAAAGAAAAGGAAAGAAGATGACGCTCTTGGTCGCTGCTTTAAAAGGGTGAGAATGTGGGTGCCTAGATCCATTCAACCCACTTTTGGCCACATAAAACATGATTCATCGTTGGGGTAGGTCTTGAAATCTAGCTAAAAGGAAGAAAATGCCGTCCTAATGTTGAGACAGCGGAATGACTTGCGCTCAGCTGACTTCCAGCAGCAATCCCACCTACAATGCATAACGTGATTTTACGACCAAAAACCTTTCCTCGCAAAGTGCTGACACTGACGACAACCGTCTGATAGGCCGACAGGCATTTGAATGCAAAGGGATGCATGCAAGGCATTCCTTTGTGGCTGCAGTGCTGGCGTTCATTTCTCGGTTTGGAAGGCAATAAATTCGTACCGCGAGTCGCGTTTTATGGTCTTCAAAACGCATTCTTCAAGAAGTTGCTTTTTATTTCACAAGGCTACTTTAGGTATTGCATTGCTGAATGACTTCACAATGAAGGGAATAACAAAGTGGTCGACCTGAAACACCCTCGAGAGGTCAACTTGATTAGGGATGCCAAGATTCCGATTGATGTCAAGGTAACCCTAGAAGGAAGATCACTTCACTAATGAGATCGTGATAAAAATGAGTAGAATTTTTCCCACGAGAAGTCCCATTCCCACTTGAGGTTTGTACTTTGTGACTTGACATTCAGTTTTGCGGTCATTTGGCGACCCTAACTCACTATCTCTGACTGTCGCCACGTGAAAACTCTGTGTGACTCGTAAGGGCACTTTGTGGTACTTCACTCATTCTTTTGAAGGACCGATTGTTCTTCGTCATGGAGTTCATTAACGGTGGCGACCTGATGTACTGGATTCAACTTGTTGGCAAATTCAAGGAGCCCGTTGCCACGTGAGCCCCTTTATTCACAGTCTAGTACTTTTGTAAACAACATGTTACACACCTGAAGAGTCATTTCTGAAACAGCTTTCCATCTAGTTAAATTTGTTTACCTTCTCTCACATGAGGGATACATCTGGATCTTGCCTTTCTTTTCTAAATCAAATGGCCTCATAGTTGATTATATTTAGAGTAGCCATCATGTCAAACGTTTTTTTTGACCCACCCAAACGGAACCCGGAAAACTGAAATGGCATATTGTATGCCCAAGAGAAAGACAAAGCGTCTCAGGTTTCTTCTTGATTGCCTCTCCCCTTTCTGGAGCGGAGGTGGTACATTCGGTAGTTTTAATTAAGTTTACACTCCAAAAGACTCATGATCCCAACAGTGATACGTCAGCGTCTCTGCTCACTCCCACCAACCTTTATTTGCTTGTAAGCCTTAGTCAGCACTGCTACTATTAACGGCTATTTAATTGTGGTAGTGCATAGCAAGGCTACCTGGCCCGAAACAGAGTGCTCCAATGGAAGTTCCGAAATATTGTAGTTTCTACGCGGCCGAAGTGGCTGTCGGCTTGTTCTTCCTTCATTCTCACGGCATCGTGTATCGGTAAGTATAACACACTTCAACGATTCACCACCACTTAGTATAGTCCTATTTAAAGTTCTCTCAAAAAGTGCTTTTGAGGAATTGGTTAAACAAGGAATAAATGCAAACGACCTCATAAGGCATACCTGACTAGCTGTTCGGTTTTGGTATTCTTCCTTTTTTATAAAATCGAAAAGGAAGGAGTGGAGGATGGAGACATTTTGCCTACAAATTGTCCATTTTGTAGATCTCTGATCTTTTTTTTGCACATATTGAAGTGTTTTTCAAAGTGTCAACTCTGAAGGGTAGACACTATGATTACCGATGTGAGTGTAATCTCCTCGACTTGTAGAGACCTGAAACTGGACAACATACTGCTTGACTTTGAAGGTCACGTGAAATTGGCCGATTTTGGACTGTGCAAAGACGGGATTGTTGGAATGAAGAAAACACAAACCTTCTGCGGAACCCTGGATTCGATAGCACCCGAGGTAGTTGAAACTAGTAGCTCTCTTTAACCCCCAAGTCCGATTCATTTAACTGTTCCTACTTGCACTCCACTGAAGCCTTACTGTATTCGAGTTGTTTGAGTGTTGGAGGATTTTGTAGAAGCATGGATCACAGTTGGGAGGAAATTGCTGCGTCTGCATAAATAATATGTTATTACTTTTAAATGTTCCCATTCTCCACTGCATGTTGTAAAACGAAATTTACATTTGTTTAGGTAATTCGGCGCCAACCATACGGAATATCGGCAGACTGGTGGTGTTTCGGCGTCTTCATCTACGAAATGCTTGTTGGTCAGGTACTAATCCCATCCATTCTTTCCATGGTTTACATTGTTATCAAAAGTCAAATGGAAGTAAGCTTAATTTTCATAGCTGATGTCAAAATACCATGCTATGGACATTCGACGGCTATCATTCATGCTAGAAGTGTGGAAAGAAGCGAGTTAGTGGGTATGAGTTCGGGGACATGGCAGCAAAGGATGCAATTATCCAAACAGGTTCTTATAGTTTTCAGTTTTAGATAAGCTACAAAACTTCCAACATCCCTTCGTCTTTTAGATGCTGTAGCAATTATTATCACTTTTTTAGAATTCCAAAAATGAAGTGATTCTTGGGATCGTAAATAATTTTTCTGGAGGGTTTTACTTCCAAGTCCTTAGTGGCTTACATTTGTGTCTTCATATTCATATTGATAAGCCTATGATCCACTACCTCCACCCAAATGGAAGTAATTAATTCTTTAAATGGAATGATTTGACCAAACACTCCTCATACCTCAGACAGTTCATTTTTACCATGCGAATTTTTACAGTCACCTCAACCCGCGAATAGGGATAGAATTTGCTTTGCATGAGGCGCGCTTTATGAGGCTATAAAGCTATTTACGTCTTTAGCATGGAACGACACTTGATGTCCCTAGATTGAGTCGCTGCGGCGAGTAATAAAAAAATTTGAGTAAAACCCGAAAGACTTTCTCCTTTCTGAGCTATCAATTCAACGAGGCATGTTCACCTCCTAACTGCAGCTGGATAAAGGCGCATAAACTATTTTGGAACCCACTTCGTGCTGCTAAACATGATTCTGATGCGATTCTAGCGATGTATTCAAGACAGAAGTTATCCTGCGCTTGTGAAATTTGGGTAGCTGTAACTTTTAAGGTAGCTTAGAGCCTTTGAAACTGACATTCGAACCCGACTGATGTTTTGCATACCTGTGGTATGGTATTGCATTGTCCCGAGGCCTCCTCAGCGGCGGGAGAAGTCGGAATGCTAAGGTGGAATATGCAGTGCCGGTGGACAGAGCTGCTGCTGGAATGGTCCGGACGTCGTGCCACCGAATCATGTGCAATGATGAAGCCTTCCATGTTCCTGTAACCAAAACGAAGTTTTTGACATGCAAAGTACAGCAGCACCATTTTGACTTGTTTTAAAGTGTAGATAGTGTGTAAGAGCACTTATCGCCGAGACTTGTACACAGGACTGCTGTGGGAACCACATGAATTAGAGTTTGTACGGCTAAACTTTCGCCAAGTTAATAATTGCATGATTAATGTCAGATTTCCACAATTCACCCTTCGAAGCTTAATTCAGTTGTCATAATATGCTGCGAGGAATAATGACACCTAGTGTTCTTCTCGACCTAGCCTCCATTTTCAGGAGAAGATGAGGAGGATCTCTTTCAAGCCATCCTCGAAGTAAATCCCTCCTTCCCTCGCAATCTGTCCAAAGAGGCTCTCAGCATTTGTCGAGGTGTAAGCGCAATCCTTCATTCACATCAAGCTTTAATCACTTTCACTCAGTACTCCCTATCACGGGCAACAAAGCACACTAATAGTTATTAGTCGGCCACATCTTCTAGTCGTAATAGCTTTGCAGCGTTCTCTAGTTTGCATAAAGGGAATCCTTGATGCGGGTCGTTGTAGCTTTTAATGAAATACGAGTTTGAAGGTTGAGCCCCTCATGGTTCTCTCATAGTAGGGAAACATTGGAAGGATAACGTGACTCCTTTAGCCTTTCTGGTGCAAGCGAATGCTAATTTATGAAGTGTTACTGTCGTTACGCAATGAAAGGGCACTCAATTCCCCTCCTTAAATATTTGGCTAAGAGAAGTAACTAGCGGCTTCATTACTGTAGAGTTTTGATACATACACTGAAGCCACTAGACGTTGTTAGCGCCAAAGAGTTTGGTGAGGCTGCTCCAAGACGGCGATTCTTCAAAGTATAATCCGGGCCCTCTTTGATGTTTAAAGAGATTTATGCCTTAGGTGAAAAGAGTTTCCTTTTTTCTAACTTTTTGGACTTGATATAGTAAAAGTGGGTTTTAGACTTTAAATGCACAACTCACTTTCCTCATGAAAAGGAACAGAAGAGGTTTTGCCCCAATACTGCTACAATTTGGCCAAAAAGTCAAACCTGTGGTCGTGTAGTGCCACGAGATTCTCCTTGTTGCCACATTGGTATTGACAATCGAATTTACTTTTTAAGTACGGGCTTCAGATGCACCACCAAATGTTACAGCTTTGACATTTGGATAGTTAGATGTGAATGATTGATATTTTTTGGCTCAGTGTAGCAAGGTGAAGGGCTGATACGGAGTGAAGTCTACAAATTTCAGAATACTTTGTTTAGATTAACTCCACCATCCCCTCTTCCTCTCAGCTTACTCTAAAGACACTCTGAAGGTGGCAATCCCCTCTAGACACGCTAATGCTTTCCAATGCAATGCCGCAGGTAGACTTATGTAAACGTAACTCTGTCTTTCCAACTCAGTTTCTCAACAAGGATCCCAACTCTCGTCTCGGCTGCAGTCCGGCGGGCAGTCTAGAGATCCGCGATCATGTCTTCTTTCGAAGGATAAACTGGGAGCTGATAGAATCCAGGGCTATTCAACCTCCCTTCAAGCCTTGTGTGGTAGGTCGGGCAACATAAGTGCCGCTATTCGTAATGGAAGCGCTTGGATTACCTCACCTCAGTCTATGACATCAAATGAATAGGAATACTTGGACTCAAACTTTAGCCAACAGTTCAGTAATACATTTATTTAGGCACAATTGGGAGAACCTTACATAAATTATAGAATTTAATTGCTTTGGAGATTTGAGTAAATGTAAGGGGATGTAACGTCTCTACGATGTCTCATAGAGGTTCCATACACCCAACATCTTGATAAGATCTAGAGTTATAGCTGGCAGTAATTCCGACAATTCTGAGATCCGCCTTCGTGTACACCCTTCCGGTTGTGTTCTATTTCGCCCATAAAACTGTTTCTGGGCTTAAGTCACTTTAAAATGGGAAAGGTAACTGGGAACACATTTTTCCTCGGTCGTTTCATTGAAGCCTGTAAGTATGTGTAAACCTCGTTGACTTTCGGTCAATCTTATCAAAGTGGTCTCCAACGAGTGCAAACATTCTCCCATTTTTAGCGTGACAAGCGAGACACTAGCAATTTTGACTCCGCCTTCACCGAGTTGCCAACTGAACTATCGCCAACAGACAAGCTGTTCATCATGAACCTCAGTCAGAGCGAATTTGCAGGCTTCTCTTTTGTCAATCCCGAGTTTGTTATTGAGGTATAAGTGCGGTTCATTTGTTTGCCCTGTCAAGTGCTAGATTTCACAGACACTGTATGCCTTCACTATAATCGTGTAAATATCTGTCTCCTTGTCACTCCCTCCCGCGATACCTCTTGTAATACACTTTCAGTTTAATTGCGAACAGTAAAGTTGCTCTCTTATGGCATCAATTTAAACACTTTTAGTCTCTGCAGGCTCCAGTCGGACTATTATCGGAGTGTCGAAAGGAAAAAAACTGTATCTAAGGTGAAGTCTCCCACTTACTATTTAGCTCATCATGAAGGGATGGCTTATTGTGCTGCCTTGAGAACAAAGTCATGTAGTTGCACCCAAGTGATTGCAATGAAGCAAACAAAATGCATCTGCCTTATTTCCACTGCGTTAATGACGGTAGTCTTTTCCTTACTGTGCTTCAAGCTAGGTGATTTGAGAAAGCTGTCAGCAAAAAACAACGATTTTGTAATTGTAGACCCAACGCTTTTAGTTACTCAACGTACTGGTCCAAATCTGCTCAGTCGTGGGCGTATAGGTGGGAATCAAAGCAGTCTTATTCATGATTCTTGTAACTACTGTAGGCGACTACAGTCGTGTGTGGATCTGATATGAGAGTTGAGGCAAAGCAAATTGCTAAGATTACTACGTTAAACTTGGGATAGTTCGTCTGATAATGAATAGGAAATCTTAACAATTCAAATCCCACTGTGGCTACTTAACTATTAAAAGATGTAATTCTAGGAGATTAGAGGCCTTTCGAAGCGTTGCTGCATTGAAATAGTGTTGAGTAGTGCGTCAGTTTAAAAGGCGGCGGCGACAATGGAGAGATGAAAGACACCTCCCTTCGAGTATACAGAATACCTAGCAGTCGGTTCACCTCACCTCAGTTCGATACGATAAATGTGTGGTGTACTCCTCTCTAAAGCAATAAGGATGATAAACGAAGAAAAAAATTTGGTTATTGACAAAAAGAGGTGGTGCTTCACCCCTTTGTCAAAGTTGCACACCGATCATACGCTGTATGACTGTCAATGAGGAAGGATTCCTTACCAAAGCAAATGCCTGACTGTATCAAAGAAAAGCAAAACCTTATTGAAAGAAGCTTCACAGTGGCGTGACACATCCAAAGAGCTGCGTGATCGACGCTCCAATTCTAGCTTTAGTGGGTAGAATTTTGGGAATAAAATGCAATGTAAACGGACGTCTACCTGACCATAGGCAAAACCTAGCAGGGTCAGGTCAACGATTTCCTTCACGATTGACAGCAAGGCGTCTAAAGACTGAATATTCAGTACTTGAAGGTCTGGAATAAAAGGCAATGGTTTATCAACTACAAATGGAAAGTGGGATACTTGTTAGTGATGTCGGACGGGTGAAGAGGCAAGGATCCAAGGAAGGGACACAAACTCGTTCTTTTATGATCCTGCTAAAGGTTTCGCAATCAGATGGATAAGAGATTAGGAATTCGGAACTCAGAATGGTACTAGGTATGCACATATCAAAGTGTTTGGTGGTGGATGCTCCATTTTGAAAAACAACGTCCTATAAGAAGAGTTATTCACTTTTTCTTAATTAATGCTTAGTTTGGGGAGTTGATTCGAATTATTGCCAAGAATGGACAATTCTGTGGCTGGAAGTTTTTTGGTATGACATTCTGCGATCACCACTGAAAGGCGGCTCTTTACGTGGAGGTTACAACCCAGTGCCTTAATTAACAAACTGCTTGAAATGATCTTTGTTATAATTTGAACGGAAAAGCCAGTTGAAAGAGGAGCTTTGGCCATTCCACAGATTTCCGCCTAGCTGTAAGCGCGAAGAAATACCCTCTGAACAGCCTTCAACTGTAAGTAAAGCAGAAATCTCTAGTCAGTTCCTACTTTTCCAAAATCTCTTCATGAGAACAGTATCGTTTTGCTTCCTGTAATTGAATCGTCTTTTAAGACGACGGCAAGAGCGCTTGCAAGCTGCAAGCAGAAAAAAAAGTGGCAATCACTGTGAGATGTGGAAAAATTGACTTGTTTACCGGTTAGGTGGACTACCTCGTTTAAAAAGCATCCTTTACAATTTTTCAGCCTGGTGATACACTATCTGACGTCTAGCTATTGCTTCCCTATCATTTCACTCTTCTCTAAAAGTAGTAAAAATATGGGTGAACTCTCAATCGAGACGCCGCTTTTACTATCTACACTTACAACTTTAAGTTGACTTAGGCTGTCACATTCGTTCATAAAAAGTTCGACAACAATAGGTTAGCAACAAAGCCGTGTCTCTATGACTTACGATGCCTAGGCAACAGGGTAGCCAAGATTAGGAATGGGAGTCCAGAGACTTGTCGAATCGTCTGGTGATTGAAAAGTGGGACTAGGTACCCTGTCTTTTGGTATGCCGGAGATTGCCAGACGTCTTGCCGACTGCTGGTTCTTGATGCTGAATAGAAAAGAGTTCGACTTCTTCTCAATCCCTCTCAATCCCATGATTTTTGCCAAACACAGGGTGAGTTTGTCATGTGCAGTTCCTTTGTGCCCTTCATAATCTCTCCACGAAGTTGAACAAATTGAAATTGGGGCAGGTAGCTGCAGCTTATTACAAATGTAAGACTTCGCACCTACAAACAATCTTTTTCAAGTGCACTTGATACATGCTGACCACGTGACTTGGTCTTCAGCGGTATCTTTAGATAAACACATGATGTATCAGTTGTTTGATCATAACCTGGACTACGCAATTGTTGGTTCTGGTTTCCCAAATGCACCACATGCATAATGATTTAGTCTTCCGCTGTTTTGTGCCACATCGACATCCGTTGTGTCTGCTGTCTGAATAAAACCTGTTCCACGCAATCTTTTCAAGATAAGTAATAGGTGATCCATGTTACCCTTTGGTGCATTAAATGGAAGTTGGAGCTGTTTTAAAGCCCTTAAAGTGGGTAGTGGTAGAGACTTTTACTGCCTGAAACTGGTAAACTGAGCTGAATGGCATTAGGAAGGAAGTGTAGGTCATTAGAGGTGATAAACCGTTACCTATGGTAGATATTGGCTTGAATCGCACAGGAACCCCTTCGATGACTTTTGTGCTTTGGGTGGCAAACAAGGTTTGCTTATTAAGTAACTGGTGAATTTTCACCATAACGATATTAATAATGTTAATGAACTTATGATTGACGGTCGATTAGACTGTATTGAGGGTCAAATTAGCACAAATTTCTTTGCTCCTTTATGTGGTCTCTTCAATAATAAGTAGTATGTTTTACTAATGATCAGAATGCGCTGCTGCGCTGGCTGTCTGCACTAAAGAGGAGGAAAGGCACAGTGCTAGGGCAGAAATGTGCTGCAGATGTAAAGAAGGGCTAAGGAGTCACTGACACACTGCAATTTTATGGCTCCACCCCCACTGTAAAACTGTCCAGTGCTGCCCTGGTCCGTGAGTTAAAATTTTAGTAAAGTGACATTTGGAATTTTATTTTAATTGATTGGAATTTGTGGTAACACTTCAACGCGTCTGAGCTGGCTCAGACCTTGCCCTTTACAAATACCTCGGTTGGAGTATGCTTAGAAGGCATAAACGATCAGTGTTTCCCTGGTTCACGTGCTTATCAAATTAATGCGATTAAGAATGTGTTTATGAAAGAGCCAAACGTTTCAGCGAATTGATTGGGACTTGACGCACAGCCTCAAGCTGTCCAGAAGGATCCGTGTATTTGTATGCCCATGATTGCCGACTTAATGAGCCGTGGGGGAAGTGTGTTGGACGGTTTCCAAGCCCTCGCCTTTTGATAGTGATTGAGGGATGACACTTGGGCCTAACTTCCGGTTTAGCTAAGTGTTAGTCATTTTCTAAATCACACGTAAAATGTTCATCTGACAACTTATAAGAGGATTATTGTCAATTTTAACAGAGGAAATACGCTTTTTGGGAACTTTCCTTATGTTTGTAAGACTTTCCAACTACCAACCTGACCATAAGCCGCTGCGATTCCTCATTTCAACAAAACTTTTTCTCCAACAAAAGCACAGTTCCCACAAAAGGCAATGCAAAGGTATAGGCGAACTGACAGTCGAGACTCCAAATTCATTGTCTATATTTGTCACCTTAGCCTGATTCACGGGGTCTGGTTGTCGTGCATAAAAATTGCGATAACAATGGGCTAACGGAAAAGCAATGCCTACTTCAGTTTCAATGCCAGGGTAACGGGACAATCAAAAGTCGGGAATAAATGTGTGGGTAGGGCACTTTTAAGCCTTACAAAGTGCCATCATTTTGTGGTCTTCTAGTAGGAATAAGCTCAGAAGACGCGTCGAAAAGTGCAATGACTAAGATGTGGGAATGGGTTGGTGCCTCCCGAGAAGACTTCATGTGCGCTCTCTCGTTCGGTTAAGTAGAGAGGTGGGCCACTTCTGCTCCATTCCTTACATCTAAGCAAAGGTAAATCCTTTCTTGAACATAAACCGCGCCAAACGCGAGATGAGTTTGTCATGTCCGGTTCCTATGTGACCTTCATAATCCGAGTAGAATTGTATCGACCCTAGACTTCCTTGGAGGCAAAAGAAGGTATAATGTATGCATATATATACATATCTATTCAGAAAACAGAGGATATGGAGCTGCTGGCATGACCCAGGAGTCAGTCCACCCGGTTGGAACAACATGGCCACCTAAGTGACCGAAACCGAAACCGCCAGTCAGATCAAACAAAGTATTACAAGCATCGTCGTTAAGATTGTCAGTGGAATCCATAAGGTTCACAAAGCTCCACAAATTGAAATCGAGAAAGGAGCCACAGTTTATTTCAAATGTAAGACTTCACACGGGTAACCATTCTTTTCCAGGCATACTAAATGCATCATGATTACACGATTTGGTCTTCACTGACTATACCAAATGAACATTCGATGCATCAGTTGTTTGAACGCAATATGCAACACAAAAAGTCTTCTTAAAAATAAATAATAACAATTTTGGGTTTTAAACACGGTTTAGTAAATGAAATTTAGAGCGATTCTAAAGCTCCTAAATGGATTGTTGGTAGGCGATATTCCGGGTCTCAATAAGTAATTGATGCGACTGAAATGACTGTTAACTTCTGATGCTCCAGAAAACACGGTTAACAAAACTAAAATGACATTAGAAATGCGGTGTAGGTCATCAGATGTATCATGCCACTTTTTCCTGAACTTCACAGTGGTTGAAATTTGACAGGAATTTAGCCTCTTCAATTTTAGTCTTAGTTGCTTATTAAGTCTTTGTACCCTGAATAGCACCTAGCTTGATTGGCGGTAAAGATGTTAAGTCTGGGAAAATTAATGGGTGATCGTAAGCTAGGCTGTCTTAAGGATCTAATCTGGGCTGGAGCCCTGGGACTAATCTCGAGACCAGAGGATGTAAGGTGCTGGAGTAGAATACGTGTTGTTGAACGAAGGTCTGGACTCACAGTGGAGATGCAAAACCTGCAAAACCGTAAGGAAGAGTTAAATGCTGAAGGGGCGTAATCGACACGCCGATAAATTTAAACAGGAATAGTCTGCTGAGCTTTCTAGTCGAAACAGCATTTGTTATCTTCTATGGCTTCACCCACTCCGAGAAGCTAATCAGAGTTGCTTTAATCCCGCTGCGACTTAAACGCCTGCAAATTTCACCCTTTATTTCAATGAAGCAGTCAAACCTTTTACGAAATCGTTTGCAATTGGCAGCAGCATCTCAACCTGTGTGGGGAGCGTCCTAACTACGCAAGTGAAAAGCTGCCTTAATGAGTCGTGAATAGGTATAGTTCAAGTTACCTTAAGCCTCGTTTCGTACAAATACCTAGGTGGAAACATATTTAGAAGGTATAAAAGATTTTTTAAGTTTACATTTACCCAGTTTGTCCGACTTTCTACAAGGCTTCATAGCCCTTTTCATCAAGAGAATTTTATTTCCAGCAGATAGGTCTTGGAACACTGCGCAAATGTGCCCCCAAGCACAGCTTTGAAAGCTGTCTACAAAAGCTCTTCATGTTTCTAAAGCACGACGCAAAGGAATTGACAACTTAAAAGCTTGCGTTTCTTTACAAGAAAGGTAGCACGGCACTCTGCAATAAAGGTGAGACTCTAAAGCTGTCTAAAGATTGAGCGTCTAGACGCGGGCTAAATAAAGTCTTTCGCTTTATCTTTCTGAAACTTCAACAGTTATTAATTAACTTTAGGATGTACAAACACAAATGTTGAATTCCTCGTCAATTTTGGTAAGAATAGACATTTCGAATGAGGCACTTTTCAACTACCTAAATTGCCAGACTGCACCTGAAAAACGTTGGTGAAAGCTAAATACATTTGTAAAATCACTTAGTTTAAAGTGATTTCGTTTATTTAAGCCCAAAGTGCCATCATTAAAGTGGCTTAAGCGCTAAAATGAATTCTCAAAGCCATGCCTACCTTGTATACAAACTTTTCAATTGTAAATCGGTAAGGATCGACTTCTCGCCTTATGTGCACATTACATAACTTTTAAAGAGACCAACCTGTGTTAGTGTGTGTTGAAGAAACCTAAGAAGATTGAGAAAACCGATGACCAACAGTGAGCAACTGTTCGCAGTCTGTAAATTAAAACTGTAATTAATTCCCTCACCTGAACTGTCTCAAATGGTAGAGCCGATGGTGCCATCACTGAATTTGTTTTCTGTAAATTTTGTAGCTAAGCAAGTTTTGCCTTGTTTGCCTCAAAATCTAATTGTAAAAACAGATTTTTTAAAAAGTACAAAGTTCAGGCATGAAAGTAGGTCTCGTTTGTTAGTATTTTGCCTCAGGAGTTCGGTTGCAGTGAAGAAAAACGCGTTTACAACTTACTGGAGACTCTGCAAAGGAAATCGGATCGTGCGTGGGATGACAATTTTTGGGGAAATGCATTTATAGTAGATGATCATTTGAAGATGATGGAGAGCTGATGGTTGTGAGTAATAACTGTCGTTGATGGGTCCAAGGGGTGAATAATGGATGTTCCTAAGTTAGCTAGGAAGGTCATGCACACACGTCAATTGGCCATTGAACGGTGACAAGTAGATCTCATTCACAGTGCCTGTCCACCCGGTGGCCACCACTGTTGCGTGACTTGAACCAGCCCGTAAAGGAAGTCATAGCCCCTGTTAAAATGCGGAATATCCTATCGGGAGGCAGTACCGACATAAAGGCGTCATTATGAAGTGGTGTTGACGGAGACAAACGGGATAAACGATCTACCTAAGCTAGGGGGAATCATTTCGAATTGGAGGTAAAAGATATTCCAACTTAATTCAACAGCTCTTCAAGACCACATTTCCAATGGAATTTGTACCTCAAGCAAATTAACCAATGCCTCTCTCAAGTGACTTTCTACTGTCAAGTAATGATGGTTTCCTAGCATGGATTAATTAGGTAGGTGTGAAGAGACCTCAAGTCCAAATAGTGAACATTATCATCTCAAAGGTATAATACAAGTTCCAGCCATTCAAAACATGCTGGTTTTAGTTAAATTGCTATTTTCTTTAAGATATATTTTGCCTATTAATGAGGGTTTAGATACTAATGTTGACTTCTAAGTTTGATATCAACAAATTCGGGTGGCGATGACGACCGCATAGAGTGCGAACTAGGTACCTTTTGGGTCACCGATTTCTAGCTTACTGGGGTTCCCAGCAATGAAAACTTTGGAATAGTAAGTGGCGTTCAGCTGAAATGAACTGGCTTTCCCGCTGTAGTAGGATTCAGTCCACGAGAATTATATGAACACTCGCCTAGAGTCTAAACTCAGAAGATTTCCATTATAAAAGTGGGAACACTGAAATAGGCAGCCAGTTAAAGCACAGAATGCGTAAAGTGGAGGTTTAATTGACCGATTAAATGTGCTTGGCATTTGTCTACTTTTGTTTTCGTGGGCTATTTTGGTAGAATACAGAAACATTGACGAAGTATATCAAATCAAGGTGTTGAAAAAGGACATAGCAAACCAAAAGGACGACGTTGAAAGCATTATGGTGAAGAAGAGGATGTTGGTTCCCCATCTGAAGTATTCTTTAATCATACAGCTTGGTCCCTGCTTACAAACTATGTAGCGCCAATCTCTTTGCCTTTCAATTGTACATCAACCACGATCAGCATGCTGGAGGACACTGCAATTTCAAGGGTCTCCCTCACCATTCTGACTTGTATTTTACTGGACTTTAGTTTTTTTTAAAAAATATTTATCTACAGAGGATATGATTTACAGGGGAGATAGACATTCTCATGGTTGTTCCTTGAATGTTTTCCACTAATAAGGCACGGTTATTTTGGGGTCACAAATCATGCCTTACTATCATTGTTGTTACTTGAATGTGTTTCACTAACAAGGCATGGCTATTTTGGGGTCACAAATCATGCCTTACTATTCTCATTAGAAGGGTCAAATCGACGATGTTTTATCCACTGAGCCATTTCACTTGTTCTTGAAAATGCGTATAAGCATTGGCAAGCACTTCAAGGCTAAAGCAGTCAGAGGATTTTTGGTTCCACTGCCTTGATTGATGATAAAGCAGAAACGGCTTGGATGCACCCAGGCTTCTTTCTTTCCCTTACTTCCATGTACTTAGAAAGCAGTCCTATAACTTCACCCAGACACAATATTTTGTGAAAGTTGTGTGCCTTATAGCAAACCTCCAACCACTCCCACAGGCAGCGTTAATGAGGATTTCGATGTGATAAATGAAAAGCACCAATAAACAGTGATGAATCACACTAGAGGAGACGCTTTCCATCGGAACGCACCAAAAACTAGTACAAGTAGGTGAGCCCTCGGCGAAGGTGAACGAAGGTGACGTTGAGTGCCTAGACTCAGTCAACTCACTTTTGGCCACATAAAACATGATTCATCGTTGGGGCAGGTCTTGAGATCCAGCTAAAAGGAAGAAAATGCCGTCCTAATGTTGGGACAGCGGAATGACTTGCGCTCAGCTGACTTCCAGCAGCAATCCCACCTACAATGCATAACGTGATTTTACGACCAAAAACCTTTCCTCGCAAAGTGCTGACACTGACGACAACCGTCTGATAGGCCGACAGGCATTTGAATGCAAAGGGATGCATGCAAGGCATTCCTTTGTGGCTGCAATGCTGGCGTTCATTTCTCGGTTTGGAAGGCAATAAATTCGTACCGCGAGTCGCGTTTTATGGTCTTCAAAACGCATTCTTCAAGAAGTTGCTTTTTATTTCACAAGGCTACTTTAGGTATTGCATTGCTGAATGACTTCACAATGAAGGGAATAACAAAGTGGTCGACCTGAAACACCCTCGAGAGGTCAACTTCATTAGGGATGCGAAGGAGGCAGACCACTTCAATTATGAGGCCATGTTCAAGACAGGTAGAATTCCCCCTTTTATTTGGCTTTCAATGCCCTTTTTGGTCTCTGATCCACACCTGCAAGGGGATTTTTGAGGCAAGCAATTAGGACACTTCTCCGAAGCCAAATTGTGCGCAAACATTCAAAAGACTCTGCCTCTTGACTGACTCGGAGAAAAATCATTGCTCCTTTTCCATGTCATGATGTGCAGCGCCCACAATTTTGTAGGAAGAATTGAAGCAGCGGGACACTAGTGACAAGTTACATGCTTGGCTGCAAAATTGCAAGGGAATCAACTCAAATCGAAATGGGCACCAAATATTTCGAGAAAACTTACCTTTTTTCACTGAGATGGCATTGCTTTTGCTGATAACTTTCGACCACGACTTTTTCGACATTTCCATATGAGGAGAGGTAAAGTGACCACGCTTGTGAATAGATCTTGGACAAATGCTGTGCAAACGGTATCCGGCCCAAGAACTTGGCGATGCAATTAACTGGTGTTCACCATTGTCAACAGGCGTGGGTTAGCTAGCTTCAAAGTAGCAAATACCCACTAAATGAGGAAGCGTCAACTTTGGAAATGCTATGGCTCTAAACCCAACCACTGCGAGTGGAGTGTTAGTGCCTGCCCCCGAAACCGGTCTACTGACTCCGAATGCCATTGACTGGAAAATTTATGCGACAAACATTGACGAGAATTTGTGTCGCATGGTGGTTCACTCCTCCTTCCAAAGGACAGACTGTTCTTCATCATGGAGTTCATTAACGGCAGCGACTCGATTTACCAAATCCAACTCGCTGGCAGGTGTAAGAAGTCCGTCACTGCACCACTTGCTCTATTCGCTGTCCGGTACTTTTACGCCTACACATGTATGCATTTACTAAAGTATCTTTGAAGTAGTTTTCCACGACATACTTCGCAGCTCGAAGAACTCATGGCAGTCTGTGTTGTACACAAGGCACATTTACAGGAATCAGTGTTTAGTGCAGAAGTGATGTCGTCAAACATGCCATTGCTGTGAAAGGACATCGGCTCTCCTTACTTGCCTTGAACTTCACTTACTGATAAGCCTCAGTCAACAATTCCATTGACGGTAACTCAACTGTGGCAGTGCAAAGCAAGACTATCTAGCCCGAAACAAAGTGCTTCAGTGGAAGTTCCAAATCGCTGTAGTTTGTACGCGATGGAAGCTGGTGTCGGGTTGTTCTTCCCTCATTTTCGAGATCTCGTGTACTGGTGAGTACAACACACTTCAGGCAATAATTGGGCATCACAACAAGTGCTAGAGGAACGCACAAGGCGTACTTTACCAATGTAGACAGACTAGCTGTTTGATCAAGGTGAGCTGCCTTGTTTGTGGGATTCATATAGGCTCCAATTGAATCGACTCGTAGACCTGTAGCTACCTGAAACTGGACAACAAACTGCTCGACTTTGAAGGTGGTGTGAAATTGGCCGATGTTGGTTTGGGCAAAGGCGCAATTGTCGGGATTAACAAGACCCAACCCTTGATTCACTGGCACCAGAAGTGTTAAACTCGTGCAGTCTAATATAGTTGGAGAACAAGCTACTTCATTTACTCGCCCCCAAATTGCGTTTCTCAGGAACCTTTGCTGAGCCGACCGGACATTATGTGATTTTTTCGACAAATGGAGCCCTAAGCATCAATTCAATGTTGAGGATAATTTGCAGCACACCAGCATAAATAACACTTGTTTGATTCTTACTCCTTTTGAGGAATCGAAATCTGCACTTGTTTGGGTAGTATGGTGCCAACCGTTCGGAGTATCTGCAAACTGGTGGTGTTTCAGCGTTCTCACTTATGAAGTGCCTTCTGGTTAGGCGCTAATCCCATCCACCCATCCATCCACCCATCCATCCATCCATCCCTTCCCCGAATGTCCATGTTTCTACACGTCAAATGGAAGTAGGCTTGATATTCACAATTTTAAACTTTGACTTCAGCCAAAAGATGCAAGGTTTTCTCAACTGCTGTATGCATGCATGACGTGCGGAAGTGAGTTGGTTAGTATGGAGTGGATTGCATGACACCATTTTCATACCAGTCAGCTGGTAATGTGACATGCGAGGGCTTCTCGGAGTTCACCCTTATAGCAGAATTATTTATCTCTCTACTGCATTCTTTGACATCGAAAATGCAACCCAGTTCTGTCGTATCAATTCAAAGATTATCCAAACAGCACCTCATAGGCTTCAGATCCCATGCATGCTTTAAACATCTACCACATCTTCATCGCAGCCTGCTTTCGCCTCCACAATAGTAAAATATACATCTCCATGAGGTTGTCTGGCCTTACCTTCAAACGACTCATTTTTTGTCATTTAACCTCTTAATTTCACTTCCCGTCAGATTGTGTGAGGTAGTTCTTAAAATAGCATTCCATCATCTGTTTGGTCTTACCTAGAAATCCTCACTGCCTTTGATCCACCACTTTACCCCAAATGGAAGCAATTATCTTGTATATGGAATGGTTCAACTAGACACTCGGACCTCAGGCATTTCCTTTTTACTATGCGGATTCC
Organism: Taenia solium; assembly: GCA_001870725.1. NCBI lineage: Eukaryota > Metazoa > Platyhelminthes > Cestoda > Cyclophyllidea > Taeniidae > Taenia > Taenia solium. The sequence goes on from MIEF01006950.1 coordinate 115,334, forward strand.
ATAAGTACAACTCTTTGTGATGCTCGGTCTCACCTCAAGCCGCTAATGAGGAAGGGATTTGCCCTGCCTGGGGCGCACTTTATGAGGCTATAAGGCTATTTACGTCTTTAGTGTAGAACGGCACTGGATGCCGTCAGGTTGAGTCGCTGTGGCAGGCATAAGATGGAATTTGCACTAATGCTTCAAAGAATGCCAGCTTTTCTTCTTTGGATTAGTGGCTAGATGGAGACGCGCAAACTACTTTTGAATATGCTTTATAGTGCTGCAGCAGATTGTGCTGCCATCCTACAGTTGTAGGACTGGATTACTTTGCTGTTTTTGCCTCAGAATTATCAGCAAAATCTGTTTGATGCGCTACCTACCTCTCTTTTGTATCATCGCATTGTTTCAAGACTTACCCCAAGGCGGATGAATTTGAAATGCTATGTTGGAATGCGTAGTGCCGTAGGGGAGAATAGCTGGTGGGGTGTTATCGGGTCAGCTCACATGCAATGGTGGAGACTTTATTGCCTATGTAACCAATACAGGAGGCATCTTGAAGTATGGGCACTTCCAGGTTGGCAGTCAGGATCTAAACCCACTTCACAGGCGAGACAAAATGCCACATTTCTAAAGAATAAAAGTATTTTCGCGTTCCTTTTAAAGTGGCAATAAATCATACCAGTGTATGAGGACACTCGTTATTGAGGTCCATACACAGGCCGGCTGTCCGTCTGAAGGAGTTCGTACAGGCAACAATTACATGCTCGGTGCAGTCTCACCGAAGTCAAACTCACTTATCATGTCTTGCATCGCATGCAATTTCTACCTAGTCACCGTTTTGGGAGAAAATTAAGAGGATCCAATTCAATCTATCCTCGAGGCAAGCTTTTCCTCTCCGCACGATAGCTCCAAAAAGGCTGTTAGCATTTTACGAGGCGTAATTGCGACCACCCATTCAAGTCAAACTCCTTAACTCTCGCTAACACTTATACCGCATTGTTCTAGTCCCAATGGCTTATCAGCATGGAAAAGATCCATGGTACAGATCATTGTAGCCAAAAATTGAATGTCAGCTTAGAATTCGTGCCCCCCGTATTACCCTCATAGAAGGATTGCATTCCTTGATCTCCCATTGAAAGTAATAACTGGCTCTCTTCTTTCATTATAACAACTTATTCACTTCCACATCGGTCTCAGTGGTGCAAGATGCAAATGCAGAGCTATAAGGTGCCACCCTCGCTGCATAGTGAAAACACATTCAACTCTCATCCTTCAGTGTTTGAAGATTCCATATCAATTGTGGGATCATCCACTAGAACGAAAATTGATTTCCGCACTGTGGAAGTGGGTAGATGTCGTCACACGATAGCACTTAATGGGATTGCCAGGATTTGACCTGAAAACCAAAACTGAGGTCATGTTTTGGCTCAAGTTTGCCATCATCACCACATTGGTTTTGCCAAGTGAATTCACTTTCTGGGTGTGTGCTTCAGATACCCCATCAACTATTACAGCTTTGTAGGCTTAATATAGCAGAATGAAGGGCGATTCAGATGCGTTGATACGTAGGTAATGGGAAGTACAATTTACAAGGGAAAGAGCAACCGATGTGATGCTTCTCATTTTACTGCAATATCACGAGTAGACATGAGAGGAAGCAAATGTGACCTACTCAATTCATTTTCTTAACAAGGATCCCAACTCTCCTCTCGGCTGCAGTCTACCAAGCAGCGAGATCCGCAACCATATCTTCTTTTAGGGTAAACTGGGACCTCGATCCAGTCATCGTGTAGCGTGTCGGTCAACACAGTAACCGCTATCAAAACTGGATGAGTAGAGAGTACTCCACCCTTATGCTAATGAGTGATGAATTTGCAGGAGCGCTATTGGGAATGCTTTATGTGAATCAAGAATCTGCGTCACCCCAAGGGTTCAAATGGGTGTAAGACAGTGCAACATTTCTACGAGATTCGGTCGAGGTTCCATACATTTCACACCTTGGTCAAATCCAGAGTTTGTGACAATGCTGAAGGTATTGTTGGCAGTGACGTCGTCTATACTGAAATCCGCCTTTATTTTCCCCTTCCCTCCATATGTAAGGTGAGGATGTGGAGCGAATAGCTTAGCAAAATGAATTTTATTAGGCTTAATCAACTTCAGGGTACGAACTGCCAGGGGCATAAAATCACATAAGGACAATCTATTTTTATAAGGAATCCATAACTGGAAGCTCCTCCTACAGACGGCATGACTTCGGCTGTCACGCTGTAGCCGGCAGGTGTGTGTAAACCTCAGGTATGAAGCGGTTTCTGACAAGTACATGTGTTTTCCTTGCTTCAGCGCGACATGTAAGATACGATTTACCAACTAAATTATCGCCAAAGGATGAACTCTTCACCACGAACCTGTCAACAATCATTAAGTCTGAGTTTGTAATTGAAGTAAAGGCGCGGTTCATTTGTTAGCTGTGTCAATTTCTCGATTCCAGAGACACTGTATCCCTTCGATGTAATCGTGTAAGCATTTGTTTCCTCATTAACTCCTTCCTTCAGTGCCTCCTTTAATAAGTCTTCTGTTTGATTAAGCGCAAATGGTGAATGGTCTGTTGAATCCTGATTTGGGCTTTAACCGGAACGCCAAAGAGAAAATTGATTTAGGATGGCATTCGAAATTTTAACATTTTGTTCAATTATTGGGGTGACTGTGGATGAATTATTAATTTTGCATAAGTGAATATCCTATCACTAAATTAGGCTCAAATGAGACATTGTTCCATTAATAAGACTTATGAAGGCAAAAAACAGGGCAAAGGCGCGCGTTTCCAACCGCATTAGCTCAAACAAAACATTGCTGCATGCGAGTTGCGCTGAGAGGACGGATTGACTCCCTCCTCAAGCGCACCATTCCCAATGAGGCTGAAACGATGCAGCACCTTTGCACAATCCTTTGGTGGAACTAGTATATCTAACAATATGCATCTTTCTGGCTCGCATTGAGTGGATGAAGAGTCTTTTTAATTTTGCGCTCTAGATACGTTGATTTGATAGAGGCGTGAATAAAAAACAATGAATATCTCTTAATAGGCGCTACGCCTTAAAGTTGCCCATCTATCGTTTTTATCTGCTCACTTATGGGTGCGGATGTGAGACTCAAAGAGAAAAAGAGAGGGGTGGAATCGTAATATTCCATTTATCCATGCGGAAGATTCGTTGAAAATAGTTGAAGTTCTAGGAGGCTAGGATTCTGTCGAACCGTTGCTGAGTAGAAAAGGTGTTATTAAGTGCGTCATTTTAAAAGGTTGCATGCAATTACAAGGCAGTTCTTGTTTCTTGGTGAATCTATATTAAGATCAAGGTGGATTTGAAGATACTGAAGGCACCTCCACTCTTCTCTGTTTTATGTAATGAATGCATGGAATACCCCTCCCCAGAGCAGTGACAACCAACGTGGAAACAAGTGGTCCATAATCGTAGAGTACATATTCCTCACCTCTTTGGCATAACCACCTACCGATCATGCGCTAGATGCTGGTTAATAAGGAGAAACTCTGCAGCAAAAGCTATGCTTGACTGCTGCAAAAGAAAGCAGAACTTGTTCATAGAGAGCAGTATCAGTGTGATGTGACGTACATAAAGCGAATTCACCTGAAAGGAAATTTGTCGTCCAGCGTTGATTGCAGCCCTACACTGGTCTCCCAGTCTGTCGTTGATCTTAGGTGGTTTTAAGGCAGCAAGAATGCTTGAATTGGGTTGAATTTTCCTTCGCCTCCTCACTACTGGATTTTCTCATTTGTTGACGAACCATTCTCTCCACCTACTCACTTACATTCCATTTCCCAACTTCAGCATTTCACATATTCCGCATCAGTCTCTCTAGAAATATATCTTACTGCCAAACCTATGATTGTTTCTTTACTTACTTGAACGTTGTAGTTAAGTGACTGTCATGGTTTATGACTGCAGAATTGCAAGAATTTTTGGGATCGGAATATCACCGTGCAACGCAATCGTTTCTCAATAACCTACTGCCCGCCCATGAAAGTGGTTAAGTTTTCGTGGCGTTCACCTCCCGTTTTCGACTCTCTGGCTATCGCTTTAGTCTGTGGCATTTTGGATGCAAGTGGACATCAACTTGGATCTAGGCGCCCACTGGCAGGTGTAGTTCAACGATCACCTTCACATCTGACAGCAAAAGCCAAAACCATTGTTCTACAAGTGAGATTTAAAGATAGCAAAAACACCTTGAAAAATGTATTTTCTGCTGCAATAATGCCATTTTTAAAATTCAGCATAATTAAAATGCCAATCAAGGTTCAATAAAACCAATTGTTCTTTCCATGCTTTGAAATAATATTTGTTAAGTTACAATGCTTATTGGACGGCCGCAAATGCAACGCATTCCCAACCACCAAAGCAAATGAGGCACTGTTAAGCGTTGCCAGATGAAGGCAAAGGCAAAAGTTTAAAAACCAAGAGAAAACTCTTAGATTAATGATGTTGTTACAGGTTTGGCAACCAAACAAGTAGGAAGATAGAATAAACAGGTTTTAGAATGGTGGTACGCATGCACATGGCAAAGTGCTCGGTGTTGAATGCTCCATTTTAAAACATAAGGAGCAGTGAAATGAGTTATTACTTTGCAAATGGAAACTTTTGCTGTTTCTGGTTTGTACGATTGTGAAAATTAAATTAGAACTGTTACCAAGGTCGGATAATTCAGTAGATGAACGTTTGGTCGGTCTGACACATCGTGACAGTTCGACTGGAGGTCGGAACCCGGTGCCTATAACAGCAAATTTTAATGATATGATTTTTGTCGAAAATGCAACAGAGTAAAGCCATTTGATTGGTAAAACGATATCTGGGAGGAAAGAGTTGTCTCTGCTGGCGGAAATTACTTGAACGCAAGGTGTTTTTACGCATATTAATGCCTAACTGCACACATCACGCAGCAACCTCAGAACAGCTTTCGACCGCAGCAGAAGTTTAAAATCTCCAATTGGGTACTTCTATTCAAACATCTCTTTACGAGGTAAAGCATCGCTTTGTTTCCTGTGATAAAAAGAAGAAAAATTTCTCGAATTTTAGAGTATAATAGATTAAGTGACTGCAAGGCGGCTAAGGCATGGAAAGTGGAAATTGACAACCATAGTGGTACAATCAAGGGGCGCACCATGACAAAGTTGATCTGTTCATCGTTTAGGATGAACTCTTCCACTTCTAGGTGCTCTTCGCATTCCCCAACCGCCAGCCAAATAATATTCCATCAGCAGCATGGAAAGTCTTCATGATTATGTAGGAAAAAGTTGTTGACTTGCTACCGACATCCCAGCTTACTGCTAACACTAACCACTTTAATTGATTTGGGTTGTCATTTTTGTGCACCGAATGTGGGATTACAAGAGGTAAATGAGAAAGCTGTGTCCATCTAAATTTTTATCTCTAGACAACAGGACGGAAAAATCGAGAAACAACTATTTAAGCAAAAGGCTTTGAACCACCATGAAGTGGTTTCATTTTGTGATCCACGTAGAGAAAATAGCTTGAAAGACTCGTCAAGGAGTTTCATGATTGAATTGTTTCCTGAGACGATTTTGCTGACACCTTCTCGTTCAGTATGTTGGAGAATATCAGACAAAAGTTGACTGCTGGTTCTAAATGTTGAGTAGGGACGAGTACAAATTCTGTTTAATTCCATGCCTCGAAGTTAAAATGAACCCACACCTAGTCATAATTTTATGCCAGACACGAGATGAGCTTGTCATCTTCATTTCCTATGTGACGTTCACAACCTAAGTAGCAACATTGCTGGGGATATCAGTAGCATCGCAAGTGTTCACGGAGCTCAACAAATTGAAAATGGAACAGGTAGTCGGAGTTTATTGCAAATGTAAGACTTTGCACCTCCAAACAGACTGCCCCAAATGCATTTGATACAAAATGACCACCTGACTTGTTCATCAGTGGTTTCTTTTAATAAGCATTTGATGTATCAGTTGTTTGATACTCTAACGCACTACGTAAATAACTCGTAACATAAGAATAAAAGTTAGTTCTCGTTTTGCACTCAGTTCACTGAATAAAATTTGGGGCTATTTTTAAAAATGAGTAGTGATGGACATCTTTACAGATCCCAGTAAGTGATTGGATGCTCCTAAAACTACCATTGTAATCCTCTGTTCCAGTCAAAACGGTCAACAAAACTGAATATGCTTAGTGAAGATGTATGGGTCATTGAACATAATAAAAGTTGGCCTGGTTTAAACAAGGTTTTACATCCGTTCCACCCATGGAAGATATTGACTCGAAATGGATAGAACTCTCGCTTTGATTTTAATGTTTTAGGAGGCTAGTCTGCACTTTTCGTCCTTATAGGTAAATAAGGATTGCCCATAAAGCAACTAGCAAACTGCATCCACGGTAATACTATTAGTGCTAATAAGTAACACTGTCCACCCAACACCCAAACACGCTGTAGCGATTGGAGTCTGTCCTAATGGGAAAAGTAGACACATTGTTGGAACAGAATGTGTACGACTACCGTGTAGAAGAGCTAAGGAGCCACTAGTACACCGTATCTTCGATGACTTTGCCCGGACTGATAAACTAATCAGTACTGCCATGATTCTGTTGATGCTCAAACAGTTGTGAATGGCATCGCATTTTAATAAAGCAGCCAAACATTTTATCAAATTGGTTAGAAAGTAACGCACTACTGCAAATTGGCTAGAAAGAGCTGTGCATTTGTATGGCATGAAAGCCCACCTAATGCGCCGTGGACTAGATGCACTGGAAAATCGTCAGAGCCTTGCCCTTTGGATAGACCTGATGTAGAGCACTTTGGGCTCAGTTCCGTCTTTCATAAGCACAACTCGTCTTCTTACCCTACTATAACTAGTTCACCTGACACTAAATAAGAGGGTCTTATCCATTCTCTCGAAAGCAAATATGCGTCTGGTAGCAAGATTATGGGAACGGGAGTGCGACGTGACAATGTGGACCTATTTATCGCTTAAGATGTACTATCTTATTCCAAAGTGTTTCGCACATTTCCAACCTTCAGCTCCACCTCTAGCCACTGCTTCTTCCCCATTCCATCAGCAGCAATGTTAGTTTCCATTCATGGCAGCCCGAAAGCATAGGTGAACTGACAACCGAAATTCCAATTTCACTTTCTAAAATTCGTTGCCTTTAACTGACTGGCGATGTGATTGTCGTGCATAAAAGTGTGATAACAATGGGTTAACGACAAAGTAATGGCTATTTAAATCTCGATGCCCAGGCAACGGTAGAGTTGGGAGTTGGGAGCAATTGTGAGAATAAGGCACTATAGCCTCCACAAAGTGCTGTCATTTTGTGATCCAAGGGAAGTAGGCCCAAAGGGCGCATTGAGGTGTGCGATGATTGAGGTGTGGGATTGGAGTGTGCCTCCCAAGCCGACTTTATGGGCGCCCTTTGGTTTGGTGCGTCGTAGATAACCAGGCGCCCTATCGACTGCTAGTTCGCTTAGCTAAGCAGGCCAAATGACGAATTCTACTCCATTTTTCTGCTTCCACGCAAAGATGAACGTGCCCTTAAACATGAGCCGTGCCAAAACCAGGGTGAGTTTGTCATGTTCTGCTCCTTTGCCACATTTGTAACGGGGTAGCATCGTTGCTAAGGCTGGCTGTGAGATCTCGAATGTACACTAAGCTCCACAAATTGAAACTGGGACGGGTTTCCGCAATTTACTGAAAATGTGATTTGGTTTTCAACGGTTTGCGCTAAATGAACATTTTATGCAGCTGTTGTTGGAACTTAACTTGCAACATAGGAAAACCCTCGAAAAATAGGTAGTGACTAATGCAGGTTTCTAACTCGGTTTATTCGATTAAAATGTAAGGCGAATATTTGGACCTCTATATAGATTGCTAGTAGACAGTTCACTGCACCCAGTAAGCAATTGGTACAACGAAAGTAACCGGTGATTCCTGCTGGTTCGGTCAAAACGGTCAACAAAACTGAATGACATCCGAGAGGAGGTGTAATTCTTCTGATAATGCGTATCCGTTTCGCTCAAACAACATAATAGTTTATACTTTACAGGGAGATTGCTGCTCACATTCTGTGTTTAAATGCTAAATTTGTCTTTATGTCCTTATAATAAAAACTGTCTAGCTTGATTACCGATAAAGACGTTGTCTGAGATAACAAAGGGGTAGGTATAAACTGAACTGTCCTACAGAACCAGAATCAGCCCCATGAGACTTCCTTCAAGACCAGAGGCCGCAAGGTGCTGAGCTAGAATGTGTGCTGTCCAATAAGTCCATGACGCACAGCAAAAGTTCGGAGACCGGAGGCTTAAAAGAGCCGCAAGAGCATTATGAATAGTTGAACAAAGAATCAACCTAACTCACTCGCCGATAAATACAAAGAGAAATTGTCCACGGTGCTTCCCAGTTGAAACAGCATCTGAAATCGTCCTCGGATTCACCCACTCCGAATCGCTAACCCATGCTGCTCGAATTGTGCTGCAACTAAAATGTCTGCAATTTAAGTTGGGTCGAGCCGAAAGGACCCAGTCTTCCACGCCATCGGTTGAAAGTGGATCCAACACTTCGGCCTGTCTGGGTAGCTCCCCAATCTCATGGGTAATAATACTGACTTGATGAGCCATGACGTAGATGCGGTTGAAGATGGCTCTTACAAATACCTCGGTAGGAGTATCTTGAGTTCTTTTTCATCTTCAGAACACACAAACGTCCTTCCTTTTCATGAGAAACTAGCTAGTTCGGCTTCATGAGAGGCATTACATCCACTTTCGCTAACGTAACTCTGTTTCGATCAGACAGAATTTTTGAAAAAACTCTCAATTTTGCCACTAGAGTTGTGGATTTTAAACACTTCGTCATCGTCGTCACTTGCCCCTCCGCACGCGACCAAATTGCAGCATAGCATCGCCACTTCAAAGGTTTGACTCAGTATTTTGTTCTCTGTTATTGTAACTGTCATTCACTTGAACAATACCAATTCAAAGAGAATATAACTTATAAAGTAGACACATGCCTTCGTCGCAATGCTTGGAATACCTTCCTTGCATAAGCCCTACTCACACTGCAGTCGATTCGAGGACCCCAAACACTCCTCAGCTTTCCATCAAATAACTATAAAGATCAGGGCCCCACATTTTAAACCGCCTATTTTGCCTCCGAAATCCTCGATGAAAACCAATTGCTTTGAGATCAAAATAGCTCAAGGGTTTCAAGGTTGCAACTTCTAACAAGTGTGGAGAGTGGAAATGAGTCAATAGTGACTTGTATGCACAGGGGTTTACGGATTCCTTCATACCTCCTCTCACCCCACTTCGGTGTTCTTACAAGGGACAGTCCTACAATTCTGCAACACACAATTAATTTGTGACCTAAGTGTGCCTTAAATCAGATCCCCAAACACTCTCAAAGGCAATGTCAGCTCGGATTCCCCACACCTCCCACACCGACAATCCCAAACATGATATAGTCAGTCACAAGCAGTTCCACAAGGTGTTCTGAAAGCATCTCCGAATAGGACTGACAGTTGTTTGAAAAACTGCAGTTAGATGGACGCTTCCTACCAAGAGCCGGTTGCAAGATACCGTAAGCAGGTCCATGCCCAGCTCCCATTCAACATTCCCTGCTTTTCACAAAAGAGTAAGGTAAAAGGAAGGATACTGACGTCGCCTCCCTTCATTATCAAAGCGTGGGAATGCTAGCATCTAGAAATACGTGTAATTCACCTTCGTTCGCAGACAGCATGAGATGCAATCCTCAGTGTTACGATAACTCTAGTCCACCAGGAGGAAAGAAAAGCCCAGGAAGGAAGCAAATCCCATCATCATGTTCGGGCATGGCAAGTGCATCTGCCTTCTAATAGCTCCCCCTTCACCACGCACAAGCCGATTTCGCAACAGAAAGTCATTCTCTACAAAGTGATGACATTTATGGTGAGCAGTCAAGTGCAGAAGAGGAGGAGATTTGAGGAAGCGCTTTGATCCTGCAGTTGTTGTTGTTGGGAAAGCGATAAATTCTTGTTACGAGTCACACTTTATGATCTTTTAACCGCTCTCGGCAAAGCGTTTCCTTTCAATTCTTAAAGCTACCATAAGCATTGCATTGGTGAATCATTTTGCACCTAAGGCGAGGACAGAGTTGTCGGTCAAAGTCATACCGGATCTGTTGCCATGGCTCGGAATTCCGCGATTCTGACTGATGTTAAAGATAGGTGGTGGATTGCAGAATTTGCGCTTGAATGGCTGCAACCTCCATCTAAAGTGAGTGCTTTTAACTCGGCTACTGAGTTCCTTGGGACATTCAGCCGCATCAATAAAGAAAAGTTAAATATGTGTTTGTACTACTTCCAAAGGTTGACAAGCAGGCCATTCCTTACACGCCTATGCTCTTTAACTGAGTATCTCGAAATGATGGCATCTCTTCCCATACCATGATGTCGACCGCGTGCAGTTTTAAGGAATTGAAGCAGAGCGGCACCATGTCAGCGTCGATACAGGACAGCCAATATGTACTCCATCGTGATGCAAATTGTGAGCACTCTGATATCTTATTAACTCGATCAAGGTTAAAAGACCTCGAGCTGTTATGACGCTCGTCTATGAGTGCAAAATCATATGCTTACAGTCACTGTGCTGCATCAGAATTGGAAGGGTAGGCTCAAGAAGCGACAAGAAGTAGGTTGAATAATCTTGGATTAAAGCGTTTTTTGTTGTCAACCTCCAAATCTTCTTGAGTATCCTTTATAAGGAAGTGCCTATCACTGTTGGATGAAGCATCAATTGAACAAGCACTCCCAACTCTGTAAACCTTAGATCAAAAATGACTTCTCCGAGTAGACTTGGGTCTTCTCCAGCAGAGTGGCATCATAAACTCGCAATCTTTAGTTGCATTGACTACTTCCAGTCGAGAAACACACCAAGAGTTCGCAAATGGGGCTCACTACCCCAGGAACGCCCATTGATGCAGCCAATGCTAACATGATTGCAATAGGTATTAAAAAGTGAAGGCATTCTTTTGACAAATCTTACTTCTGTTATTGGCGTTATTGTCAGGTGGTGCTAGGAATGGTCACTTAAATCAACTTTTTTGCCCTTTGGCACCAAGTGTCAAGAATGTGCTGTGACCAGTCCTCCTGACTGGAAGATCGTTTTCATTGCCTCTATGTACCCATATTTTTAATGACAAAGGCACGGAAGCCTAAATTTTAATGCAGCTATGGCATTCATTGGTAGTCGTCTTTAGTACGGAGACTGACTGTTATGCATGCTCGGATTTGGATTCTATCGCGCACTAAAGGCGCTTGCAGTTCCGATTCAAACAGATTTTCAGTAAATTGTCTTTGGTCTTGCCCAACAGCGTCTAGTGTCTTGTAATCAAAGTATTTAAAGTATTCCCTTCGAAAAACCTTATATGTGTGGCTACAAGTGCCAATTCAGGTTTTCACACTCTTCAAACTTCAAGCTTTGTCACTAAAATGCAAGCCTTGAAGCAGTGATAAAATCTTTTCAAGTCAAAACAAAGTTGGCTTAGCCCCAGCAGGTTGCAGCAAAACTTGTAAATTAGGCATGCCAACATTTGGAGCTGTTCGTGATCAATTCCAGCACAGCTACTCCCTTCATGATGAATGGGTGGCAGTCAATTGTTTCCACAGTGTCTGCCGGCAGTGCCCAGTTGTGTTACGGTTAGGAGTTGTAAATGAGGAATCCTTTCAAATTTTGCGGTCATTGTCGCAGCTAATAAAGTCAGTTGAACATTCCAAGTGCATATTTAACCTATGATGAAGGGATAATCCAGGAGAAGCTCAAAAGCTAACGATAGAGGAGCCGCCTTTGAGAGCGCATTTTAAATACAAGTTAATGCATTTGTTTCTACTGCTTGAAGACCAGTCTAAGCTAATTAGCATCAATTGTGATTTCATTACAAGGGCTATTGTCAGAAGGTGAGGGAGACATAAAATGTGCAGTATTTAACCAAGTACAAAGGCATCAGACATTTGCGGGAAATTACTGAGGTCTGCCCCACAAAAGTTGGCTCGATTTGATTTTGATCTAAGGTAGGGATTACATGAAATTTACAAATTTGAATAAATGATCTGGACAAACAAAGCGAGAACTTTGCCTGTTTTCTTGTGATATATTACATTCGGACAAAATTGGTTGAGTAGGTGGATGATTATTATGGATACTACAGGTAGGCAGGACAGTGGATGCCTCGCGGTATTCCGCTTTGTCACTAACAGTCTGACAAGCAAAAAGGCTCCTCTGCAGACGGAAGTCCTGAGAGTCTTCAGAGCATGAATTGGTAATTGTGTCGCTGTATGGTTTTAATGGTTTGGTAATTGATTTGTTACAGATCCATCAATCTTGTTTAAAAAACACAAAGATGTTTACAACCTATTTGTTAGGCCTGATCTCAAAGGCTGGGTGGTCCTTTGGAATAGTTTTTAACTTAGGGTTGGATTTTTTCATATATTTTCATATTTTAGACATTTAACTCTTTCAAATTTTTGTAAAAAGGACTTTAATGAACCAATGAATGCTTTGGACCGATTTTATTTCTCATTAATAACCTATAGCTACTTTGGCGAATGGTGCCCTTCTTAGCCTTTCCGGAATTAGGAAGAAGCCATAGGTGTGTGATGGAGGGTATGCCACCGACGTACAGAAGCCAGCGACAATGCTAGCGAGTGGAACCACAATGGAGGAGCCACAAGTAACCACCTAGACAAGACGAAAAGCTAGGTTTTTGAAGCGCTACAAGAAAATCTTGGACGAAAAATATGCAAACCCCAAACTGCTAAACACTTGGTATCTTCACACCACCGCTTTTTTAAATCGAACTCCCCCAATTCACTGAACACCAAATGGCAATGCAGAGACTAGTCTAGTGCTTTCTAAACTATGTACAGATGCTTTGCGAGTACAAAGTCATTTTAGAAATCTGTATCCTCTGCACACTTTACTAACAAAGTTCGTGAAATGGACCATGACCTTTGATTATATTTTTTCTGGCTTTTTATCCATAAAACGGCTCTAAATTCAACTTTTGGGGCCTTAGTGTTTTTGTTTGCTCCTCTCTTCAGTCGACCAACTTTGGCTGTCATTACTTTATCGTGCTTCGCTTGCATGAGGAGACTTAAAACTGGGCAACTTACTTCCTTCGAACCAAGCAAAGACGAAACAGTTATAAGGAATGCAATCCCAACACTCTGCGGAACGCTTGACTTGATAGCTGCTAAGGTGATTGTAGCTAAGTGTCGCCTTGAGCTCTCTGGTCTGAAGTGAGCTGAGATTTGGGTGATCTTTTGTGTTTCACAGCAACTTTGCTGAAAAAGAGTCAAATAGGCTCTACTTAATTGTCTCCTACAGAATCATGGAAATGCCAAGGACAACTCCTCTGTTTTCTTTACATCTCATTAACGATGCCTATTCCACCCCAAGGCATAGCCCTAAAGTTATTAGGAAATCTCCACATTAGCATAAATAATGCCTTTTAACTTTTAGCTTTTTTTCGCTTTTTTCATCTCCTCCCCATAATTAATTGATGAATGCCATAAAAATCACATTTATCGTTGTTTAAGCAATTCAACTACAACTCTCCTCAGACTTTACGGCGTTTTGGCGGTCGCACTTACAAAAGGGGTTTGAATTTCACAGCTGATATCAAAATAGGACATTTCGGACTGGGCAATATGGAATGAGTTGCATGGCAAAGTTGCTATACCAGTGCATTCAAAATAAGACATAAGAATGGGTTTTGAAGTTTATTATCGTTTAACTGAACCATGGTGAATATTTTATCACTAGCTGCAGTAGAAAAAGACGAACGGGTTACATCAGAACATGGTTTATTCTGCCGAACTGATTCCACTGCCGTGATAGCAGTGTTTTCAAGGCAATAATTATTTCACTGTTGTGAATTCCCGCAGCGGTTGCCTTGACGCGCTTCGTAATCTTTGGCGAACGTTTATTGCTCCTGGAATCTGTTGTTGTGCAGAATGGGTTGAAGGGATGCTATCATAGCCAGGAGGCCATGCCACTAATCTAGATCATAATGTCAGGGACTTCAGATCCTGTGTAAACAGAACCATGATTTGTAAAATATGTCTATACTTAAATAGGGTAATCTGAAATCATTGCGTTTTATAGACAACGTAACATTTTGCTTTCTGTTTTCAGCATTTCTCTAAAAAGCATTTTTGAATCTTTCCTCAACTAGTTATCAGTCATACCAGAAGGAAGCGACATTTACCAAGATGGTTTACAACCAAACCTTCACTTGATTAAACACCATGCTCTTCATAATCTTCCCTTTGTTTTATGACGCAGAAAATTGGAGGCTTACTTTAGCCGTCGCACTTTCCTGTAGGGCAAAACCTCTCTTCAACTACATTTATCTAGCCATTATTTTTAAGGCGAAGATAAGGAGAATCTACTTCATCCCATCCCTGAGGCAAATCCAACATTCCCCCGCATTCTGTCAAAAGAGACTCGCAGTATTTGCATTTTTGAACCAATGTCTTGTCATTTCTCCCTCTGGTTGGCAAGATGGGTTTCTAGATATTGGTAAATTATACCTCTCAGTACCATTTCCAAGTCTAAACAATTTACTTTCATTGCAAAATTTTCTCCAAGCTAGATGACTCTTGAATTGAATGCACGCTTGCGTTTTGTGCACCTCATATTTGACTTGTAGTGACACCCTCCATGTCAATATGACTTCATATTTATTTGCATTTTAGCAATGAAGAGATGCAATGGCGTATGCCAGATTACCGAGATTTGCTCTTACCCTTGCCACTTTGTCATATTGCACCAACTGTGCCATCACAGGCACGAAGAACACTTGCTAGCGCTTCCCGTGCTGTGGAGTTCTGATGTACTACAATCCGCAGACGTGGTACAACACTCGCATAATTAAAGAGGAAGCGCCACAACCTTGCCCGTTATACTTACCCCCAGGAGTGACTTGATAAGTAGTAATCTTCTAAGTCCTAAGCTAGGCGATGGTAAGTAGTTTCCTTTAAATCAAATTGATAAAATTGACCGAGAGAAGTGGATTACACCTATTTGGCAAAATAACTAAAATTGTAATTGCAAGAGGTTTCACTGGATACTTTCCTTTTTCTTTAAAAGTAATGCAATACACCTGTCACACTATAAATATAGTCTTAAATTGGCAAAAGTTCCGCCTCGTTTCTACTTTATTCACCTATGAATTAACTTTTACAGCTTTCATGCATGGACAAGATCGTACCACTAGGTACACAGACAAATCCAGAAAATCGTTGACATAAGCGTGATAATGGCGGAGTAATCGTTGATCAACTTGTGTTAATAGGGTATAAATACAGTCGACAGATTTTTGAAATTGTTGGACTAATATGTCTACATTTACCTTGCCACCGTCCTCGCCTCACTCACCAACCTACCCATAATGAAGGCGCTCGAAAGGAGACGATATGTGAAAGGCATGTGGTTGCCTATCACCGCCGTGCCATGAGGAAAAAAATTCAGTAGTAAGTGTTTCTTTTCTAACTCAACTTCACAAGAAGGCTATCAGTCCTCATCTTGGCTGTAGTCCGACGGACAGCCTAGAGACTAGCCAGCACGTCTTCTACCAGAGGACAAACTAGGAGCCTATGGATTCCAAGGCCATTCCACCGTGATTCAAGCCCTGTGCGGTAGGTAGGACAACAAAACTGTAGTTATGCGACAGGATAAGTAGAGATTATGTAGCTTTTTAGTAGCAGATTTATTTGACTTTCATTCCGTAGGAATTCAATGCAGATTTATTTTGGTGTTTTATTTTACTCCCTTCTGGACTGAAACTCTAACTATTCAATACAATGTTTACTGGCGTGTAATTGAGAGGTCATAAAACTTCATCGCCTTAGTTATCTTATTATAGGGAGGTTGATGTGACATTCCGGCGGTAAACCTTCGAAGGTTCACACTTACACCACCTTGATTGAACCTGCTACCGATGTCATCCTCAGTATCAATATCCGCAATTCCTACACACCCGTCTGGTAATGTTTTAATTTGTCCGAAAGAATAAATTTTATAGTATGTATATCACAACTTGAATAGCATAAATTGCTTAATAAAACCTGACCTACCGGAAATATAAATCCTCATAAAACTTAGTCCATTTTAAAACAGAATGGTATTTAATAGCATCTATTGCGGTTGTCCTTTTGAAGTGTGCTGGCATGTGTAACCCTCATTGACATCCAATCAAACCTGCTAAAGAGGTTTCCAATGAGCAACAGGCTAGGCGAGTACATTTTTTGATTTCGCCTTCACCGATTTGTTGAATGAACTTTTGCCAACAGATAAGCTTTTTTTTCTGACCGAAATCAAGGGCTTCTCCTTCTTCAATCCCTAGTTTGTGATTGGGGTGAATACGTGGCTCAATTGCTAGCTGTGTTAGATGCTAATTTTCAGAGATGCATGATTTCTTTGCAGTGATTGTGTGAACACATTTTAATGACACTGAGAGCTCAGACGAAGTTGTTTGGTGCAGCTGTGAAAATAAGAACGATTTACCACTTATAACCCCTAAGCCTTTAATCCTCGCCTCTGCTGGAGTTAATCCGTCGATTTTTGAGTGCGTAGATGGAAATCAAAAGTAAGTTTTTCACGTCTCCCAGCTAGTGACGTAATATCCAAGTTTGGTAGACAATAAGAGGCAAGTGCAGATCTGATCTAGTAGCTCATTTAATTCGGACCATTTTGTGAGTTTCACCAATTCCTGCACAGCAAAGGCTACAAGATGAAAACATTTCATAATTTCGATGTGGTTAATTAGATGCTGCACACTAGAAACTTTTAGGCTACTAGAGCTCTGTTGAGCTACTACCGAAGCGTACGATGTTTGAATGGGGTGACTTAAGTAAGTAAAATAGGACTAGAGCAGGAGTGGAAACACAAAAGCCACACTCATCTGGTTAAACAGAATTGTCAGCAATTATTTTGGCCCTCTTAAGTTGCTTGCAATCAGGGATATTGTTAGGTGTTGGGAATTGCCAGACTAGTGAAAGTCCAAGAAACCGAAGGAGAGACGAGAAACCTTCAAAACTAAGAACAGTGCCGAAGATTCCAGGTATCAAAGTGGAGCTAGACATGCCAGTAGTAAAGTACTTGATTCTGGTGTACTTCAGCGAAACAGAAGCTCTCAGATGAGCTGCTCACTTTTGAAAATTAATTGCGGTTTTTTAATGGTCCGTTTAATTTAAGGGATTTGAAGCGATTTGTTGCCAGGACTGGAAAATTCGGTGGATGATGGTTAAGTTGGCTTAGCATTATGAGGTCCGGATTTGAAAATGGCACTCCACTTGGAGGTTAGGACCCAGCGCTTTTGATAGCAAACTGCTGACAATGACTTTGCTGCAATAGTGACAAAGAAAAGCTCTTATTTTCTAAGACGATAATCAGGAGGAAAGAATAGCGCCCACCAGTGGGCAATGCAAGAGGTGAAGGTGATTGTTTCACAAAGCCCCACTTGGCCGTATATTGTGAGCTAGCTACCTAATTCCAAAATATTCAAATGGAACAAAATGTTTCTTACCGTGTAAAAAAGCTGAGAATTTCTGACAGTTACTACGGAGCTGTGATAAGAGTGGTTTCGAGGCTGACAATGCATGGGAAGAAGATGATCTCTGAGCGACACATTCAACAGGCGCGATGTAACAAAGTTGACTTGATCGCCGCTTAAGGTGGACTATCTTGTCTTAAAAAGCACTCCATGTAATTTATGCCCACCATCCTATTAGAATCCTTCGACTTTTAGCTGGTCTTTTTTCCACTTTACTAAAATTTTGGCCCGAAAGGAAGCAAAATTTCCGCAAAATATGGCTTTGAACATTGTGCCTTCACTTTAGCGTCTAAAATTTATCAATTTTAGACGTTAATTCTTAGACTACGAGAGAGTTGGGAATTGGGAGAGAAATGTGTAGTTGGGGCACTTTAACCACCATGAAGTGTCTCCATTTTAATGATCTGTAAAGACAGGTAAGCCGTGGAAGCGGCTGATGTGGCACTGAAGTCGTGCAGCACGAGGTAATTCCATAGGTGCTCTTTTGTTCAGTGTGTTGCAGATTGCCGGATGATCTCTAGACTGTTGGCTCAAGTTGCTGAGCAGAGGGAAAAGCGAACACCACCGCACACCTTGTTTCAATGCAAAGATGAATGCTTTCTGAAAAATGAGTCTTGCAAAGCACGAGATGGGTCTCAAGCAAATCTAGACACAAAATTGTCACCTATTTAGGTTTTTAGGGGACCCTTCCAATGTTAACGCTCTGTACCACTTGTTTAATTTTGATGCATGGTACATAAATTTCTTCTAAATAAATAATAGGTGGATTTAGGTTTCCAACCGGGCTTATTTAATGAACTATGGGGCTGTTTTAATGTTACTAACATGGGTCGTGACTAGACGCCTTAACTATTTCCATTAAGCGACTGATGCACTTAAAAGAGCGTCGACTTCTACTGAATGACATTAGCAGGAAATTTTAAGTAACTTGGTCTCAATAACCTCCATTTTGTTTGTCCAACATTCATTGCATTTGGACTAACTTAATATATTGACTTAAATTGTACAGATAATCACTCCTTTGATTCAATTACTTGGGGCATTGGATTTTTTTCCTTTTTTGAAACCAAATGAAGCTCGTCTATCATGTAGTTGGCAAGCCAAGGTGGTGATAAATGCATTAATTTTAATTAATTCATAGGTAGACACACATTTAAGTTCCCGGAGGATCTAATCGGGATAAATTCGTACATTCTTCCCGTGAAGAAGCAACACTTTCTGATGTCGAAGGAGGGGATAATGCTAGGCGGAACATGTGATAGTAACCTACAGAAGGATTGGGGACTACTGGCTTGGAGCATAGGCTGGGTTGTCAAGCTTAAGCACTACAGTGGAGCCCTAAATAGCCCATGAAACCAAAACAAGCAAAAATTTTTACTGATAAACTACCCACAGTCCTCGCCTTGACTTCGTTCGCACCTACAAAACAAATTAGTGTTGGCCTGCTTCCGATGTGATTCAGGTAGCCACGACTCGTTTTAACTTCCATGTTTCTAGGTGGAGCAGTGTATTAACAGAACTAATAAAGAGGTGTGGACTGAATGTACTAATGTAGCCCGGGCCTTGTCAATTACATATACCCAAGAGAGTGTGCTGTTGGCTCATTTTCAGCATTAAAAAGCATTAATCTTTGGCTAACTCATGTGTAACTTGTTTGCCAGAATTCGTGTGAAGCATTTTATTCATTTTCAATGGACAGATTTTGGGATACTCAGTGCCATGGAGATTGTAAGTTTTAAGCACGTCTTCGTCAATGAGCCAAAAATTTTCTTGACATGACTAAAGTGTGTCACCTAGGAGATAGCTCTAAAAAGGCGGAAGTCTGTTGCTAGGAAAGGCAAACCGAAACTTACTGAATAGGGCAAAATTTTAAAGTTTTCTTAACAGCGAACGTCTGAACGAAAGTGTATCATTGTGAATAGTACATTCTTCTTTAATTTTGGTAGGAATAAACTTTCCATGAAAAGCCATGATTAGTCAGTGCGGGGAAAGCCATTTGTTAGACCACTTGCTCAAATTGGATTCCTTTTTTCCCATCCCAAGGCGATACTATTAAGGGTCCATATCATCCGACCCTACCATGTTTACAAACTCTTTAATAGTAAACTTGATAAGACTGCCTATTCTACACGCCCATTTCAAAGTCTTTTGGAGGATTCATTACCACTCTGAGAAATCACTCTTTCATCAAATTTGAGAGGCCTTAGACAGCTAAATAAACCGCTGGCTGAGTGGAGGAATGAAGGCTTTTAATTCATTGCCGGTAATGACAGTAGCCTGTAAACCAAAACCAACTTTAATTACTCCATCAGAAATGCCTCAACCAGTGGCGATATCGTCCGATGCCTCAGTGTCAGCTAAATTGTCTCTAAATTTTGTCTGTGGAGCCATGTGACATATTTTGGTGGTTACTAGTTAATCAGATCAATTGGGTGTCAAAATGTGCTTATCTCCAATCGGTCAAAAAAACATTACTTTTAGCTAGACCAATCATCTATTCAAAATGCTTCCAATTTTCAACCTAGACTGAACAAACAAAAAATAATACGTCTAGATTAATTATCTACTTGAAGCCCAAATGGCACTAATTTTGGTAGAGATGACAGCAAACTTCAGGCCACAAAATGAAAAAGATCTTCTAGATCTCAGAAATGAAAACTTTGAAAAGAAAAGTGAGGTTACTTAGGCATTACGATTAATTTCCAGTCATGGTACAACTTCACTTCTGCCCTCAAACTATGGTGTATTAACTACTTGCCCCTCCAAACACTGCCCGCTTGCTGCACAGTACCAGATATTCCAAGGGTTTTTCTCTGTATTTTGGTTCGCCGTGCTGTGAAAAGGAGACGAATTACTGTTTTTGGCAAAAGAGGATTTCATTTATTTTTAAAAAGGTAACAGTCAGAAAAAGAAGCAAAAGCTTTGTAGGAATATTTTTGAATGCGTGCCATTCATAGACCACACCCACAATGCATAGTCATCTTAAGGAGAGTGGTAGCGTCGATTTTCCTTACCTGGAAGACCTACCTAATACTGTCTCATTTTTAAAACGACTTCGACAACTTTCAAATATAGCACTGCAGTAATTAGTTACTTTTGGAATAGAAACAGAGGAATTTTAGCTCTGGGTCCTTATTACACATTCATAAATACTTACCATTAAGTAAGGCTGCCAGATATTAAACCACTTTTGCAAACAATGCAGCAAACAAAGGTAATTTAAAGTCTTTTCTCAAGTAGCTATAGGCCGTACCACATGTCACGAAAGTTCATGGGCAGAACAGCTCCCTAGGGATGAAGGGTTTTTTTCATTTTACACTTCAATGTAGAGAGCTGGAGGTTTAATTAATTGGTCCTGTTTTGCTACAGAGCATAATAACTTTTAATAGATTTTGATCTAGCCATTATGTCAGAACACTTCTGTATTTGGTGAAAGAGGACAGAAAGGTAAATTCACATGAGCATTAATAATACTATCTGATGACACCAACAATAACAGGATCCAGCCACTGGGGTCATGATGGCAGTGTCTACACCAATGAACGATTCTAAAGCAGGCATCTCCGAATCGCGAATTTATTGTGTATTTTTGGGCTGGTACTAGTAGATACAATTCAAACATCTGCGAGACTTATTAGGTCGATCTATGGCCAAAGGGTTACGCCTACCTGAATGGCCTTTTGATCTGTCACCTCGTGTAGCCTTTGACTTGAGATTTGTAGTTACAAGTGGTTAAGGGTGTCTGCACGACCAAGATTCTATCAAACAGTAATAAGCATATCCCTAAAATGGACATTTTAAGAGGAATAGGGTTGTGATATACATTAAAGCATCAATCCAAGGTTTTATTATATTTTAGGGTCTACTCCTCCACAGAAACTAGAGGTATTTTGCAGAAAGTACTTTTTCCACTTTAGATGTAGCAATTCGAATCCTTGTAAGAATTTGATGAAGTTCTTTGACTACCAAAATGCATGCGATTTTGGATGCATAAGAGAGTATCACAGCATCTAGTTCTTTAGAAACTGCAATGTTTGACCGTGTTGATACATTTTGCGCACAATTTGCATTGCGATGGCGCACCAGTTTGCTGCTTTTCATGAAAGTTGGCAGTAGTGTCGTGCTGCTTTGATTCCTCTTTAAAGACCTGCGAATGGCTGGCTGAGAAGGCAGAGATGCCATCCTTCTCCATAGGTCAGTCAAACAGTGTTGCATTTAAACAGCCTAAGCAAAGTTTGCCTTCAAAGGCATATTTTAACTCTTTAAGTTTGGAAGCATTGTAATCAATTGTCTAACAGCTTTTCCTGACTGGTGTGACTAAATGACAAGGAAATCTCGAAACTAAGTTACCAAGTTTCAAATTCAAGTGGGAGATAAAGTCCTTTAAGCACAAATTCTGTCCACTTTATATACAAGCTCATGTTTCAAGTGCTTCGCCATCTAGTACCAGATTGATATCTTTCGAAATCTCAGGATTCGAATCCAAGGCAATAACTCGTGCATGATTTTGACCGGCACCACTGTCTTCTCTTTGGGTGCAAAATTTGTCAGCAGTAAAATGCTTGCAGTAGCTTTAGGAGTCAAAAAAATGTGTTTTTCTGAGTGCGTTTAGGAGATCATAAAGTGTGACTCGTAACAAGAATT
>MIEF01006954.1:0-10468 GCA_001870725.1 Taenia solium
TTGAGTGAGTGAGTGAGTGAGTGAGTGAGTGAGTGAGTGAGTGCGTGAGTGAGTGATTGAGTGAAGGCATCCCACGACCCTGTCGAGGACCACTACCACGACATTCATTCTTGGTTGTTGTGACGGCAGTATGTATTTGTACTACCACTTTCTCTTCTTCTGAGTAGTCTCCATTGTGGCAATGCTATTGGAGTGCTAGTGTTGGTGTTGGCAGTGGTTACGTCAAGGTGTAGGCGAGGGCAGTGCAGGGCAGGCAGGAGGGGGATGGGATTAGGATGTAGTGGTGGTAAGGCGTGTAAAGGTGGCAGTGGTAGTTCGGTTAATGGTGGAGCTAAAGAGGGAGGGAGGGCGCGAGGTGGGCTTTGTGCCCATTTGAGTGGTTCCCACTGCTCTCGTACAGGAGGACGTAAAGAAGGGGCGTTAGGCACTGTGATTGCCTCACAAACACGACCCCGTGGTTAGTGTCTCATGCTTAGTTTGCTGAATGGAAGCGGTGGACATGCGTGGACACTGGCCAGGTGAAGAACAGCAACAGTTCTCTCTAGGAGAGCCAATTGGTGACACGCTTCTCTCATTCATTCCTTCAAATCCTTTCTTTACAATTGTCCCCTTCACATGACACCTCCGCCTCTTTCTACGCTTGCGCACCAACTCCGCCCCAACCACACACCTAAACCTGGCACAGTTTGTGTAGGGGCGCAAACGTCAAAGTGGCCACCGGTCGCACTCTACTTTGTCCAAGCTGTCGAGCCAAACTCTTGTGCTATGACAATCTATCCCAGCACCACCTCCACCACCATTACCGCCAGACGACTGATAACAGGGAAGGAAAACACTACACTCCACTAAAATCCGACTGCCATAGCACCACCGCTTTCCTCTGTAACCCTCCACCCAAAACAGAAAGGCAGACATCAAGCACGAAACTGACACATCTGGCGGTCAGCGAACCTCTTTGAGGTGGCCCTCAAAAGGACCATTATCACATCCATAGTTACAAACTCAACCAATTAGTCTGTCCATGAAGAGGCACTTGGTCGGCCTACTCCATGCTCCCCACCGCCATTTGTCTTCTTCAACAACAACAACAACAACAACAACACTGCCTCAACGTTGGGCAGCACATCACCCTCCTCGATGGTCACACCGCCCAACAACTTGTCCAACTCCTCGTCGTTGCGAATGGCCAACTGTATGTGACGAGGAATGATATGCGTCTGCTCCCTGTCGCGTGCCGCATTACTCAACAACTCCACCACCTCGGCAGCCAGGTATTCCAGTGAGCACAGCAACCCAGTAGAACGGCACTCCAACACCCACATCTTGTTAAAAGATCTTAAATGTTCTAACGCAGGTGTGTGGATAAAAATGGTAATACTAACCCCACCCCCAAAAAGAAGCCAAAAGAAGACACAATAATCGGCCGAAATATACGCATGTATTTCACATACCAACAACCCACTCGGCCAAGGCACAATAGCGGGGCAACTCAGTGGCCCTTCAAAGCGTCGCCCTCCCCGCTCCCCTTCATCACGGTTCTGCTGCATCCACAGTCTCCTCCTCATTCCCTATGACAAAAGCGGATTTTATACGGGACAGGGGAATGTGCTGACCATTACGCTGTCCATCGCTTCCACAGAGGATACTGACCTAAAAGCAAATAAGTCAAACTCCTGTCAACGATACCATCTCAAGACCACTACAATGGCAGAACAATTCAGCCTTAACATGACCACCAGTCTGAAATCCACTGACGCATCGAAAGCATGCAATGGCGACAAGCCCAACCACTTGCCTTGGGCGGCGGCTATGCATACAGCAGTACCACCAACCGCCAAATGGCCGCTAAACAACGCACAACAAACAAATCCCCAAGTCGCATAACTTCATATAGCGTAGGCTGCATATGCTAGAATCTGCAAAAACAAGTCTTTTCCCAACAAACCAATCACACCCGGCCATTAAGTCACCCCACTCACCGCAATTCTCACATGGAGTCGTCATGATGCACGCCTCTTTGGATAATTTACCAATGCGTGGAAATACACCTTCAACTAGCGTCGAACGCTATCAGCAGTAGCCAAACGATTATCAGGTATGAGAATAAATCATGTGGAGACTCATACGTGAAGCCTCATACTATGAATGCACCTCCAGTTACTCCACAACTACTCCATGTTGGCTTCACCGTACACCATACTGTTGCTAAAGGCTACAAAACTCAAACTACTGGGACAAAAAGAACAAGCAAAACTACTAGTTGTAAGCCGGTGATAACATCATATTCAACTTATGCAACACACTGCCCCATGGGGAAGTACTCACCAGATTACCGCTTGGCACTTGCTTCGCTCTCGCACCACACCACAACACCGCATCCAGTCCTTCATAAGTCCACCAAGCACAAAGCCACGCTGCTCATGTCCTGTATGAATAAATAGTCCACATCGAGTAGAGGAGGCTCCAGCAGGATCAATTAGTCAAGTAATTGCAACGCCACAGGTGTCGATGAGGAAAACGACTACGAGTTCAAAGGAGCTTAGTGACGTCTCAGTGGCTTCCCATGGATCGGCTTCTACGTCCGCATTCCCCCACGCCATTGTCACCGTCGGCAACGAATACATGTTGTTGGCAGCATGATGAGCCTGTGACAAATTTGAAATACGTCCCATGTAAAGCGTTGCGGGCAGTAGCGGCGATGCAGTAAGTTTTGGTCAATAACGCCGCTCACCATCAGCATCCCTGAGAAGCTGGCTACTTCAACAGAGAAATAACATCCCAACAAGTTGACACCTAGTACCGTTCACTAATGTCTCCATGCTTATCATAAAGTGCTCCACGGGAGAAAATTCCACTTTTGTCAATCGTTGGGCCCGCAATGACCCCGGCACCATGTCAAGTCAGGTGATTGGTGGGTTCTCCTCTTTGTTGCCAGCACATTGGGCCCCACTCGCCATACTTCCTCTTCAGCAAAATAACCTACTTCCCAACCAACCGCCAGGACAGCACCAACTACTCCTCTTGGCAATTGTTCGGGATAATGAACAAACGTGAAAAACGTTGCCTCTAGACAGCTAAAACGCGTCCAACTTCCATTTCTGAAGTCCATTCAATAAAAAACTTCACATCCGTTTTGATATGCTCATATACGTGCTCACAACTATAAACAGGTAAGTCTCCTGCATTACAAATATATGAACCGGAAAATAACATAAGACATTTATCTGTAATGAAAGATAAAAAGGCATGCACCTCGAAACGCAAAATTAAACAAATCCAAGTTCACGAAAATGGCCCAGACTAAATCTCCAAATGGCTCTACAGCACTCCCCTCCATTTGTGAGTTCTCCCATCAGTTCAACACTAACCTTGCATTCACCTCATCTGTTTAGCTTGCGGACATGCCATTATCCAACGCTTGAGCCAAAAGAGGTGACAACTACCACTGTGCCATCAAACGCACCGGTATCGCACACGGCAACATCCATGTCGTAGATAAATGGAGATGCCCCCGCAGGGGACTCGGACACATCGCATTGCCTACCCTTTCGCAAGTCCATCAAATGTTGCCTCCCCACCATAGTAATTTTGCGACATCTAAAAGGCAAACAAACAAGATGAGGTCTGTGTAGCGATGCGAAATTCCCCAGGCAAATAGTTACAGCTTGCCAAGTGGCTACCCCCACTTCTGAGTATGCCTCAAACGTCATCTCACGTCAGGGCTGAACCTACGGTTAGGCGATTTCCAAGGTCCTACATAATGCGTTTCGCAACGACAACTTTAACACAAAACCGTGGCCCCGATTCCAAGCAACAATCAGACCGCTGAGTGTCCCGCACTCCCGATACACTTTCCGTCGACACGAACATCACAGTTATGAAAGTAACGCGCCTACTATCATGCATAAGGTGCGAGAGAACCTACAAACAAGTGGCAAAAGCATCTTGTTGCACAAAAAGCGTAAACCGAATCTACCACTCTGCAAGAAAGTGGGAACTCGTCAAATGAAACTCAATTCTGCCTGAGGAACGTAGCGAGCAATAGTGAAGGCGAGACTCGCACTCAGTGCTGCCAGGTAATGCCCCCACGCTTAGCAGACAATGCTTCACTAGAAGCATACATCAACGGGTCAACACCATCATGCAAACCAAGCAAGTCTCAATATTTACTTAAAATCCTCAATGTTCAAGCAAAGTAAGCCCCTCCAGCTGGAGTCCGAGCGCACTTACAAGTAAGAAAGCTCACACAAAGACGAGGTTTTAAATCGTCCACGCAAAACCTATTCGGCATAACAAATAACACGATTCGATTGGTCTTTACAAAGCAAGAAGCTGGTCCTTAAATACAGCTTGCTTTGTCTGTGACATTTAATGAAGTAAATACAACCCTGGACTTCAACACTGCTAATAAATTTGTGTGCAAATTTTCTGTGTTATTTGGAACGGGGAATTCACGCAAAAAGACTTTAACGATGTTTCCAAAAAGGTATGAAGTTTGTCACTATGCTAATAGGGTATACAACGCCTATTTAGTTCCTCAAATTGGGTAGGTTAGATTTCTTAAAAGGCAAATATGTTGGATACCGTGCATCATTATCATCAAGAATTCAACTTATTTTTAGTAACATTGAAAGTAATTTGATGCCAAGGATGGAGTGCAACGGCCTTTTGTCGTGCTTACTAATACTTACATCCATTTGGAAAACTGGCACTAGGTCATTCCTCCTTTTCAGAATGGTGTTTGTAAATGAATTCACGTCTGCCTAGGCTCTTGGAACCTGCCAAACTTGGACAATTTGCAATAAGTCTACAAGGTGACTTCGAGCTTCCGCAGAACAGGCGTGCCTTCAGCGGGATGCTGTGTCAGCGTCGTTCTTACCGTGTCGGAGTTCCTTTGAGTAAAGGTATGGTGGAGGACGAAGCTAGTGTACAGCTCTTTATTGAGTCAGATAGTGAATGCGGAATAAGTCGCCACTGGCCATGCAGTGCCTGCTAAATGTGGAACACGGCATATCAAGGAATCGTAAAAATACATTGAAAAAGTCTTCCTGCGGGTGACTAGAGCTGATTTCGATACTCATACACCGTCAACAGGTGCGATAGTGTTGCCTTTTCCACACTCTGCCAGCACATGCTCACCCTCGCTAGAGATGAAACGCTTCTCATTGTACATAAACAACATTTTGATGGCAATTCACGTAGGCAGTTTAGACAAGCAAAATCTCAGATTTTACGTGAATCTGCTGGTTCATAACTTCATAACCACGACCTCTGTTGCTCATGTGCTGTGTCCCATATTCGCTTCAAAGTGTCACGCTCGCTCCGATGTGGCATTGAAAGTTGGTTGGGGTTCGAGCTCAAGCAAACGGTAGTAAAATTAGGGGTGGAACGAAGGTGAGAGGGGAGGAAGCGAAGAGGCGGGTTTTGGGAATGCTTAAATCAACAGACCATCAAATGTAGGTCTGCAATCTTTACAGTACCAAATGATTTCGCATGGAACAACCAAATAACAGTTAGCGTTGTACCTTAAATCACGATAACAGCTATCACTGGTGTTGTTCTCGAGGAGTTCGTGCTACTGCCAGCGCGCAGATGTGCGAAGGTGATGCAATGCAAGACTAAGAGTTGGGGAGTCCACTTCGGTTCTAAAAACAACATTCGCTTCCCCCTACCTGCGTGCCTTACACGTGCCATCTGACAGTGACCGACAGGTGACTTTCAAACGGTGCAGCAATCGATTAAACACATCGATCTAGTCACGTTGTCACGCTGACGATCAACTTGCCTAGCATTTACGCTTTTGGGTGCAGGTGGAGAAGGGGGAGGACCTCACAGAAGCGCTTCATATGAAGGTCATCAAATCTCAGCCGCTACTCAATTTCGTCGTGCCTACAAGTGGTTCAATGCGGATGCTACGGTAGGAGGAAGTGGACGAAGCCGCCGACACCACCACCACCACTGCCACCAACACGAGCTATGAACTGGCCGAAATTGCATGTGAATTTGGATGGAAGTAAGAAGGTATGAATAATGCGATGGAGAGTTGGGCTGAATAAAAGAGAAGGAGAAGCGAGGGAGGCGATCCAAGGAGGAGGAGGAGGAGGAGAAGGGAAAGGAGAACTGAGAAAGAGGTAAAGAATGATGAGATGCACGGGGTGAATGAAGGTTGTCTCGTTGATGACAAGTCAAAGAAACCGTATGCAAGTAATCATGACAGATAGCAACGACTCCTAACCACTCTAGTCGCCGGCCCTGTGGGGCACCAACGCCAACAGCATCATCCACACAGATTTAGTGACTCCATCAGACGTTAAATGGAGGGAATGCTGACCTCCCACGTCACAGCATGAAAAATCGGTAAGACTGTCTTTCTGGTCAATGCAGCATCTCGACTATGAGGCTATTAGGCACACACCAGTAGTTGCACCTGCTTGCACAGCCACCAATGTGTAGAAGAGGAGGAGGGGAATGATTGGCGAGTGAGCGAAGGTTTGATGTGCTCGGTGTGAAGAGGACGACTGCATTTGTGTGCCACAGAAGAATCGCAGCTCATGAAATTTGAGTGGGAAGCTCGCATTTCTCCAACTGACTGCAGAAGTGCTCCAGCGCATTTGTGCGAGGGATGTGAGCCTGTTTGTGCTAGAGTGTAAAGAAGTAGTGTTGGGTAAATAGGAAGGCAGATTTGCATGCATCTAGGAGGAAGACAACAGGGCGTCTGGTCTCACTTGTACGGCCAGCGAAGGGGACAGGTTATGACCTTGACCTTCACCAATTGCTAGTGACCTCTCCCAATTCACTTCAAAGCGAGGCTTCCATTCGCCCCAAACCTCCATCCCAATCCTCTCTCCCCTTCACTCTTTCATTCGTTCTTTCTCCTCTTCATTTAGTGTTCGGTTGGGAACTACTGGTGCATGCGGCAGCCAGTTTGGCAGTAAAGAAAGGCATACAGACATCTGTCACAACCGCATTTGTCCACCTGAGTCGTCAATCCTCACGCCATCACTCTGGTCGGTGAAAGCCGATGCGCATGAGAATGTGCAAGCACAACTACGCCACCAAGAGGCTTGGTCGCATGTGCGCTCAGCCTGTAATCCGTGGAGTTGTAGGGCAAAGTGATCGTCAACCGAATCGCGAAGGCTCGCGCACTGGAAACTTAGCAACCGAGGTATTTGCACATCGTCATTCGTCGTGAGTGCTTCCTCGTTCTCCACTTCTTCCTCCATTCCCCCATTCACCTTCTTTTTTGGCTTGATCTTTGCATCCCACTTCCCCTTTTCCACTTCACACCTCACCCCTCCGCTTCCTCGCATACGCATTCATCAGGAACGCCAGCTATTGCATTAACTGAGGCGTCGGCTCCCTCCATTTCTCACTCACATTCGAATCCCCTTATAGGCAAGTCGATGAAATTGAGTAGCTGTTGGGATCCAACAAACTTCACATCAGATGCTTCTGCCGCGTCCCTCTTCTCCTCTTCTTCCGCACGGGCATCCGTCCAAACTGTCTTGTGGCAGATTCCACTTTGGCAGCCTGCATGTTATTGATGGTAAAAATACCTTCATTTTGTAAGTAAGAGCACTTTGTCACTTAATCAACAAGGTGACGACGCTAATTCGTGGCAAGAAGTTGTGGACGAAAAGGTCATCGATGGGTCGTGCGCAAGTTCTCTCAAGCAGTGATTTGAAGGTACATCCTCCACCTACTTCTGTCAACTTGAATTTCTTCAACAAGTCATAGGTGAAGGAGGGAAGAGGTTGTGGGAAGTCCCATCTGTCAGACGATAAGAATTGCCGCATACCGACTCACCCACAGATCCACAACCTCACTGTTGCCCTCACGATGCCCAAGTATGCATCAAATTACAAGGACAGTTGTCACACAACACCTCAACAAAACCACTCTCCTCACGCCCCCGAAAACTCACAAATGGCCATCACCACCGCGTGCCATGTAGTCGACTCAAAAACCACATCAACGAACGGCACCCCACCCACACCTTCGCAAAAGACAATGAGCGCCCTAATGAATGTCAACCACTGCACATTGAAATGAATCTGTTACAACACATGAAAGGCAGAGCAATGCATCACAAGACTGACACTTTCAAAACAGAAAAACGTCCCAGCGGGCGAGGTCTCGTTCGCGCATTCCGTAGAAGACACTCAGTTGTTGAAGTGGTCGAACAACACCCCCAACCGACCGTCACAGATAATTGAACAGCAGTGGCGGAGTGAATGAAGACAGGATCGACCCCGCTCCTCATCACCAGTGAGCAGGAATGGGTGCGCTCGCAACGTGCTTCAGCACACATCACCGCCCCACGCACTAATTGCCCATCACATCACAAACGAGACTACATCGTAGGAAGCAGCGACGCAGCATCCACACTCGCAACTCCATATTCTACAGCGACTGCAAATCCAACGCTAACAATCTGCAAAAAAAGTCAAACTTCCGTCATATAAAAGCCTCGAGTGCACACCTTTGACCAGACAGTCAGCTCCCACCAAACTTGCTACCAGCCAAAAATCTACTGCCGCACCCAACCACCGCCACCACCAACTGCATCGCGTGCATGTAACAACCCCAACTTCTTGCGTCAGCTCAATTATACACTCCCCACCGTTGTCAACTTGCAGACAGCCGTTGAAAAGCGGGCAAGAATAAACAAATCACAAATAGGGTGAATATCGTATGCGAACTGATGCAGAAAATGCAACTGTGACTCAAGTCACAGTGGTCGTTCGTGCAAAACACTTTCACTTAGGGCCCCGACGGAGCATCGCCAGCTGGATAGCAATAAGTGAAACTCAAGCGTTGCCTACACCTTCTTTCAGGCTACACACGCAGTGCCCCTCAAAAACAAGGTCCACCACAACCCTCCAGACAAACAATTCAGATGTCGCAGACCCCGTCCCTTTATTTCTGAGTCGGAATCAGACACCGACTCATGGCAAAGCTGAACCCACCTTTGCATGACTAATGGGGTCTTGCCTATACGCTGCGTTAAGTAAAAGCCAACACAACTGGGGACCGAGGACCCAAACTGCGATGTGAAAGTCCATAAACAATCATAACACAAAGCGCCTAATAAGCATGATATAGTCCACCGACACAGATATTATGACAACTTGGGCAATCCAATTCTTGCTGTGCACCAATTATGAAGACCTTTCCCCCATATATATATATATAGGGAAAAGGCAAAATGATGCTCAAAGACACATGCATCGAAATGATGACAGTTCAGGAATCGTGATCCATTCTTACCTACGCAATGTGCAAATAATGGCAACGGTGAGACCCGTATTTGGTGTTGTCCGGTAGTGCCGCCACGCTTATAACAAATCCTCCACTGAAAGACAATAAATCTTCGTCGACTCCATACTTTTCAACATCCTCAACAAAAAGAAAAGTCAAACACTGGGTACATTTGCAACTACATTAAAAAAAACTATGTCTCCGCTGCCAAAATCTTTCGTTATTAAGAACAACAGACCATTAAAAACACTGTCAGAGCAACCCTAACCAGTCACTTGAACCAAAGTAAAATAAGAACCCAATCAGACGTCGCAGGAGAAGAACAAAAATCCCTGACTGTAAAGTTATTCTCTTCTTTTGTGTTTAGTTTAGCTAGCAGGTGGATCAAGGAATTGGTTAAATAAGCAGACGTGCATAAAGGCAAGCTCTTGATGAGAAGGCCCGCAAAACAGATGCTGGGTAATTAGCAGGCTTTCAACTATCTCCCACGCGTTGTCTCATTAAGCAAAATCCACCGTTATCAAGGCGACACACCTTTCAACACACCACACTTTCAATTCAATTTAATCGCTCGAAGAATTATACATTGAAACATAGAGGCACGAAAAAATTGCGTGCAGGAAAAACAAAGCATGAACAGGAAACGTTTGGTTTGTTTGTGCAAAATTTGGCGAGTTAATGCACAGGCAAAGTGGAGAACATTTGGTAAAACCCGAAAGTGAGTAAAAATTAACGAGGACCGATGAAAAGGTTCTGGTGACACGAAGTGATTCAAGAACAATAAGCACTTGCGATTAATTAATGAAGTTCCTCAAACAGGAAAAAAATTATTGCACATTCATGTACGTTCAAATAAAGCTTCGACTGTGCCCGAAACAGAGCCTGAAGGCCAGGCCCACAGTCGATCTTTAAAGAAGACCTGCGTGTGAAGTGGTACAGTATCACGAGATCACTACCGGCGAGTCGCGAATGACTAAGAGGCCGCTTTTTACTGTCGAGTTTATTTGATAGGGTGCAGCAAACGTTCATGTGGTTGAGAGGATCCAACTGCTGCTGTCGCTACTTGGCGCACCCATGGGGTGCATTGAGGTGGAGGAAGCCACGAACGCTCCCCCTCAGCCAAGAAGGTAGAGGAAACCGTGCGGCGAAGGAGTAAAGAACCCCGCGCGCGAACGACAAGCCCAGAGACGTTAGTACTCCAAGGGAC
>MIEF01006956.1:0-10737 GCA_001870725.1 Taenia solium
TTGGAGAAAATGCCAATTTAAGGCCATTGTCAGTGCTTTTATTTGAAGGGCAACACCACCACCACCACCACCACCAACGTCCCTTTTCACAGTCATTATTTCACTCTCCCTTGACCCTCTACACGAGACTGCTACCCAAGAATTCTGGCGCTTCTCTTGCCTGCACCGTTTTCTCTCCTTCAACTCCATGATAGACAGTGCTCTTTCATTCATTTATTAACTTCAACCGCACATCCGCCCATGTGAAGCCTATGACCTGAGTGAACCACCTGTCTGCACTGCAGGAAATGCCGCATATTGAAGGAGCAGTTGCCCAATTGGATTCTTACTCAGTTGCGACACTATGGTCATCTCCCAGTGCCATGCTAACAAAGCAACTCATGTTCAAGTAAATTGTAGCTTACCAAGAAAATCCACAAGTAATTTTTGCAACAGGGTAAGCCAATGTCTGGCCAAATCGACCGGTCTGGATAGCGTGTAAGAAAATTTGATGGCAGCCACATTCGCCATTTCTGTTGGTCATATTATGTGCCGATTTGGCCATTCAGCACGGTACTTATTTGACATGCAGTAGCGCCAGTACTGCTAACCACGATGGCCCACTTGGCACCCGCACATTCAACGCCCAACTCCACCATCAACGAGGCATGCACACCTGCGAGGTCAGTTGGACACCCCATCCATTTAAAGCTGGAGAATAAGTTGAGCTCGTTTCGAACCCAGCACCTCTCATCATCCGCTTTACCGGATAAAACTGATGCCGATGAATGCTAGCTATCCTGAGGAAACTCCGAAGGGAACTAGCTACTAGATGGTTTGATTAGACTTTCGCCCATTTGCTCACGTTTTATGATGGATTTGACGTCAGAATCGCCATGGTCCTTCAGCACCAGTTTCCTCTGGCTTCAACCTACGCAAGCATAGTTCACCATCTTTCGGGTCTCAACATGCGTGCTCATGCTCCGCCCCGATGACGCATTGTCCAGCCTGCTAGCTAGCCAGCCAACCAGTTAACCAGCCAACCAGCCAGCTAGCCAGCCAGCCAGCCAGTCCCCATAGAGGCCACCGGCAGTAGCGGCAGCAGCAGCAGCAGCAGCAACCGCAACCAACGACTACACCGTGGGACGGGTCGGTGATGCGCCTGCCAACGACGACGACGCGACAGAATCTCACCTCGCTGCACCTCACCACATTGCATGTGATCGTACGACGCAGACTTCACTATCACCACGCCACCCAAGGCTTTTTACATACTCCTTGACTCGCACACATGTTACGCTCCTTGGTGCGTGTTTCAAGACGGGTCGAGTGGCCGATCTACCACAGCACCACCGACTATTCCACCCTCGGTACCACATGCACTGGCAGCAACGCCAAACCACCCACCGCACACATCGCACCACTGTCGAGTCCACATTGCTTTGCGAGCAACACGGCAGCCAGGCACGAAGCCGCCGATGGACAGCTGCGTGCACGCCGGCTGCACCCGTGACGTGCGTGCCGGATACCATGTACATGACCGGCGAGCAGTCATGATGGCTGCTTGCTTAACTACACCAATAGATGGCAGTTTAGATTTTAGCATCCAATCAGGTCCCTTCTTGAGAATGTGTAGTCAGATAGAGTTTGCACCACGTCCTCTTAACCAATGGGAGGCCACAACCGAAACTTCATCTCCATTGGCTACCCCAGCGACAAATCAGGAATGTCCGACCAAAAAACGATTTTAAGCATTCTCGGCTACAGTGTAGAAACTGCTGCATGAGCGTCTTCTCTGATGACGACTGAGTAATAGGCTGTATGGCTCCTCTTCCTTTGGCCTCTTCACACCGTGTGTGCCGCTGGTATGTGTTCCGCCTGCTGTCTCCGACCCCTCCACCTGTCCCAATGCAGGGACAGATTTATCAGCAGTGTGGGTCGTTTGGGCCTCTTTCGTTGGCGTGGCCACCCAATGTTGCAGTCGTGTGGAGATGTGAAGCACATGGAGTGCGTGATAACCACCCGCATTGTGAAATGCTCCTCATTGGCTTTGGCATCTGGCTTTGCTATTTCTCATCACACCTGCCTGTCGTCTCGCCTTCCTGACGTTTCTGCGCTCCACGCGGGACCCTGGGTGCCTCTACCATGGGGCACTTTAGGGTGCTTGGGCGCCTGTTTCTGCGTCCATCTCGTCGCAGTTGAGCTTGTGCTACACGATGCCAACAGCAGTGGGTTGGTGAGTTACTACAACCGTCCACTGCACAATTGCACCCCTTCTTTATTCGACAGTGTGTAGCAGGCGCACATAGATTTGAGGTAGTGAACAATGGAGGGATGCCTCCCAGTAGACACAAAGACCACAAGTTCAAACGGAATGAATGGACCACATGTTTATTAAGGAAAGCTATTACAGGCGTCGATGGAGTCATGCACGAGCATGTGCCAACAGCGACGACAATCCGAGCACAACTAAAATGCGAAACGAGGTGTCAGTCTGCTATGTCATGCAAAGCAATGCTGAAAGCAGTTGCAGCTGTAGCCTCCCTTTGCCACTTGTGGCAGTGTTAGCAACCACTAAGGTTTGAAGGCAAGGAGCAGGCTTGGGCGAGTTGCAGTTTAAGATTGACACGTTTGGCTATTTGAAGGGAAATTAAGTGGTGTCTGTCATTGCCAACGCTATTTACTATGCCACCGACGGTCATGCAGAGAAGGGCAGGTTGTACATGCTAGAAAGTGAGGGAAACTGAAGGCAAGTGCAAGGGAAGTGACAACGTCCAAACTGAGTCCACCACGTCAATTCACCAAACGACGTTGCTGTTCAATTACACAAGAGCATTTAATTGGCACGAACTCAAGTCCAACTGAAGGACCACAACTGCCGACCATTCTGCCACAAGTGTTATGTGTGAGCAGAATCAAGCCGGTTTATGGTTTGTCTGAATGCTGAAAAGCGCCTGAAAAGCGCAACGGAATTAAGATAGGACCCTCACGGACAGAGGGTTTGGACACTTTAAAGGCGAGGTGCGTAGCAGTGGCGCGTTTGAAATGAAAGTGGAAGAAGTTGCATTCTATCTACACAGCACCACAATGATGAAGGTCAATGTGGATGAAGCAAAATTTCCACTCCTACTCCATCCGCACTCTTTTCACCCAGTGAAACTCACTGAGGCTGAATCATAATTGCTCCGCTCACTGTACCCAGCACAATGCTCATATGATAAAGACCAATAAGGGCAAAGCAAGACATTTTCTCCCACCCCATCCACACAGTGCTCATGTGATGCGATTCAGTGAAGGCGAGGTGCGTAGCAGTGGCGCGTTTGAAATGAAAGTGGAAGAAGTTGCAGTGAGTTATACAAATAGGTGTGGTCTGCGCAGATGGTCCGATTGGATTCGGGCATTTGCCCTTCAAATTTACATCAGAGTTGATTTTGGTAATTTGCCTAGCTCAGGCAAATGGGACGTGCTTGACTTTTCGCTAGAGGCTAAATAAACAAACAAGTAGGAGCTTCGCCGTGTGGGCTTGCTTAGTTGGGAAGACGCGAGTGTTCGGATGGCGCCAATGCAATTCAGTGCAATAGGTGCTTACCCAAAGAAGGTGCAGAGGCTGGTTATGGGACTGTGGTAGCTGGCGTAGTTGTTTCTCCTGAAGCAAGTGTTGAATCAATTGTACTCATTGCCATTAGGATTGGTGAATCAAAGTTGTGAGGCAACCATAGGATTGCTCAACTTGGTGGTTGTGAGGCGTGTTTGTGGCCAGTTATCAAGAGGCCACAAAGCATTGTCTTATGCGAAGTGTTTTGCCAGTGATATGAAATGAGGGCAGTGCAAACACAGAACTCGAAATGCTTGAGTCCTACTACAAGTTGGAGCAAGCTGACACAACTGTAGGCATTGACTAACCCCTTCTCCCCTTCTTCGAATACTACCCACGCACCACACTTATTGACAGGCTGACTTACTTCGTGCTCCTCCATACTCTGAAAGGCAGAACGCATCAATGAGGCTGCTGAATCGTGAACCAAGTAGTGGTAATGCCCGAGGGCAATCATAAGCGGCAAGCATTGCAGTAAACTCAGGTGATGCAGCTTATTTAGAGTGGAATTACTCGAGAGAATTTACGTGTTGTGCAGAACTTACTATTGCACTCCTCCACTTCGGGTGATGTTCCATTTTGTGTGTAGTCGACGGTCACTGTCAAATACGATCCTCGAGCTCTCCAATAGTAGATGTCACGTTCTGCACCATGCCGTGGTCTAAATCTTCCATAGAATACTCGCAAATCTAGGGCCTTGTGTTTCAGCATGGGGGCTGGTGAAATTGAGAATCAGCATTCGTGTTAGCAAATGAGCATCGAGTGGTGGTAAATAAAAGTAATGTTTCAAAGATTGTTGGAAAGCTTGTGTGGTGACCCATTGGAGAAGGGGTTGGTTTCACTCTTCTCCTTTATCAACAAGAATATCCATAAATCTATTCTTGAGATGTAGGTTTCCTGGACTTACCACAGGCGCAGTTGTTTCGATACCTAAGCTCATCTCCTTTCCACATGCAAGCAAGCGTTCCATTCTCGTAAAGCATGGCCTATTTTGGAATAGATGCGATATTTAATGGATCAGTGCCACAGGAAATGTGCAAAGTGCGCAAGAAACCAAACAGTGTACCCATTCATTGCCGTCTGCTCCTTGAACACCAAACTCTAGTATAAAATCCCTCTGTCCTTTGACAAACCGCGAAAAGGGGAACGAGGTCAGCAAGTCCACATGACCTTACGTTTAGACAGAAGGAACACACGTAGATTTATCCGCATTACTCTAAGTCAATGCAATGATTGTGCTGCTTTAATTGTAGCACATAGACTGATACCTGGTTCGGGTGTTGGGAACCTGCAATAGGGCACAAAGTACGTGGTTGACATCCAAATCGGATTGCGGCCATAGTCAATGATCTGAATCCTTTCTTGTTTAGTCACGTCTTCCATGGTGAGGCTAGCCTTCTCTAGAATCAAAGCAACACCAGGACGATGGAAGGCATAAGGTAGCATTAGAGTGGGTCACAACCTGCCCCACGTTGTGGCAAATGTTAATTTCCACATCGACTAGTGTATGTCCGAGACTGCGCAAACCAGCTGTTCGGCAGGACGCATGCCACAGTCATTTGGAGGCACAAACATTACTTCTTACTAAACTATTATGCAAATTCGTTTGCATTTACCTGTCTAGACAACCAACCCACGCTTTGAATGTCATCGCTTGATGAATTGCAAAGCAACTGACTCCTTACATGCACGATCAGTAGTAAAAGGAAATGAAATGATTAAAATAATGATCGAATGTAAGGTGGTGAGAGGGAGTGAGCCTACCTTCGTTCCATTCACAAGGGCTTCCCCAATATTTGCCATTGAGCACGCACCTGTGACACCTAATATCCAAACTGTCGGCAGAAGTTTTGGTGAAAACAACCGCAATCTAAAGTAAATGAAGGCAATACTGAAGCGCCGTGGCCAATCAGCCCGAGGAAGAAGAGCTTCAGCGCCATGTTCATCTCGGCTTATGTGTGCAAGAAATGCATTTCATTGTGCGTATGTCAAAATGGTGTGCCCATCGAAGTGCGGTAGCGAACTCACATAGCTCTTCTTGTAGTCGTAGTCTAACGGGTATGAGACTCCGTACGGCTTCCCAACAACACGGGATCCCAACAGCTTGGGACTTGTTTCGCCTTCAAAGAGAAAGTCATTACGGGACTCCTTCTATCTTGACGCTACCACCCTCTCAAAACGAGGGTGGTAGCATGGTGAGCAGGAAGAGGGACCAGAAGTGGGCAAATGAAGCAGAAGCATACCTGAGCAATGCACCGCCCAAAGTAGTGCCGCAATTACTTCTAGCATAGGTGGCGTCTATTCCCCCAGTGATGCCTACGTGCATTTATAGGTCTCGCACACTGACCTTGTAAGGCTGATTGGATCGC
This sequence comes from Taenia solium, assembly GCA_001870725.1. Taxonomy (NCBI): domain Eukaryota; kingdom Metazoa; phylum Platyhelminthes; class Cestoda; order Cyclophyllidea; family Taeniidae; genus Taenia; species Taenia solium. The sequence continues at coordinate 5,944 of MIEF01006956.1, forward strand.
CGGTTGCAACACAGGTGGCACAACTACGAAGTCACCATATTTGGAGGGGAGGCAGATTTGTAGGCACGAAAGCTACAAACGCCTTGTTCATGCCTCCTATCTTAGCAATATGGGCAGTTGTCGCTTAATTTCTCCAACGTACTGAAATTGATGAACGTCACTGCACCTTATACATGTAAGGTGTTGAAGAGCCGTTGATTGAAGTTCTGGCGACAGGGAGGAGGCAGCAATATCTCGGATTGATAATTGAAGTGAGGTATTCTTAATCAGGTAATCGAGCAGATAATGGAACACTTTTCGATGAAGCTGTCTCTTCCATTGCTCCAATTAATAACGCAGCTTTGGAAGTCGCACTCACTCAGGTAAATGTGCCAAGAAAGTGGGATGCATGACAGGGTCAGGTGGTGACATCGCTCACTCAGGTAAATGTGCCAAGAAAGTGGGATGCATGACAGGGTCAGGTGGTGACATCGCGCAGACCACGCACGCTATACCAGTGAATTGACCGTTTCGGTTCGACCCCATTCGTGCGCACTTACCTCACCACTGAACAAGCAATGTGATTAGAGACTTCTATTTCATCCAATTGTACATAGTCAATTCATTCATACCTCACTTAACATCAATGCCCCACAGAGGATTGTGAGTGGGTTTCATGGTCTAACGCTCTCTTGCTTCCCATTTCTCTTCTGGAGTAAGCACTACTTGGGGTCTCACGATTGTGCTCATTCACATCTGCAAGCATGTTTGGGCCTGGCTGTTGGCACCGTCAGCGGGTGGAGCAGCGTGACACCGCAGCGTGAAACAGTCCCCGTCTTCTGAGAATTGCAGGTAGTTGGGGTCGGAGTGTGGGTGGACGAAGGGTGTGTGCGTCTCCACACACCAACTTCAAAGAAACGTGGGGAGTGTGGGGGGAAACGCCCCAATGGCAAAGTAGATTCACCAATACCCTAGGTCAGTAGAGTTGGCAGACTGCAACTCCTCCTTCGCCAACATCAATATAATTTCCACACTGCGAAAACTGGTCCAATCTCAGTTTCTGCAAAGAAGCGAGATGGTAAGGCTCTCCGTTCGGGGTCATTTCACAGTCAAAGCATCCCAGTGTGTCAGAGACCATCGTGTGTTGATTTCTCTAGTAAGGAGGAAGCATGTAGTAGTGCAGACTGATGTTCGATACGAGTGACTTTGTGCTAAAACACCTCGATGCCTGTGAGCACATCCTCACACAGTTCGACCGCCCACTGTGCTGCTTGACATCAAGCTGGTCTACTGCGCTTCCCTTCGAACGCTTACTGCTGATTCTTCTCTTCATTCGGTTAACATGTCACAGAAATGCAGAGTGCGAGACAGTGTTCGGCAATGCAATCATCCGGTCCACGCAAGTCATGCAGTCAGTTCACTGCTTCCATTTGATACATCACCACTCATTCTGCTCTCCTCCTTTTCACTAATGCTGGAAGTAGTCATATACCGCATTTGCTAGCAGTATGCAAGCGGCTTGGAGCACGTGTGGGGTGTGAAAATCGCTTGCCCTCTCGTTCTTCTCCAGAGCGCGCTTCTCGCTTCGCGTCTTCACATCAAAGTAGAAGTCAAAGCAGCACTCACACCCAATTCATATGTGGCACCAACACCAGCCATTGTGTGTGATGCCCCAAAGAAATTCAATTCAGTGAGGAGACGGTGTGGGTGGATTTGTGTGTTTGCTTGCAGTGACCAGACAAAAATGCGTGGGCACATGGAAACTGAGTGAATATCAGTGCCGAATCACCAACCTTAGTTGCTCCAGTCAACACAGATAGCACACTAAGTACTGCGAATGAAATGTGACTCTCAAAGCAATTATTGTTTGCCTAGAGTGATGTTGATGAACAAAGTTCCAATTTCGCTGAACCGAAACATGCCGGCCATTGCGCACAGACTTCTCAATTCCGCACTGCTCGTCAGCACATTCTGGGTTAAATTGTCACTGTCTTAGACACTCCTCTCATTGAGCAGGTTAAAATCTGCAGCATGGGGTAGGTTGGTGTGGATTGGGTGCACAAAATTAGATCCCAGATGACCTTCATAACCCATGCACTGTCCATTCCTGCGCCATACAATTGCACAACGGCCAGTACTTCTTGCTTATGCAGTTTCACATCCCGAAACCACCAGTAGGACCGTGTAAAACTATGCAAAATATCCGCCCTTATCATGCAGAGCTGCAACAGAAGAAGCACTCATCCATGACAACTTGGTCGTCCATGTTTGGCGGCAATCTGAGCGGATCAAGCTGACGACACTTGTTACAACGAGGGAGAGTGAGCCTGTGGGTCAGTCAGAGACGCAAGCACATCACTACCTGAAACAAGAGCTACAACACAGTCTGTAAAGACACTTCTAATAAGAAAACATGTAATCACGCAGATGCTCCTACCTCACCTGGTAATTCGTCCATCGCACTTCACCAGGTCACGCCACCGCTCCCACCTCCCTCCCATTCTGCCAATCACAGTTTGCGTAGAAAGCACAACACTGCGATGAATTGGTTGCTGTATAAGCTGATCTGACTAAGATGACCAAATCTGCCATTGCTCTGCTGTTGATGGTTGCTCCTTACCAAGTCACATTCCTGTGACTTAAGAAATTCGGTGAGCAAATCCACTCGTCGCATGTGTGTAACGCTGCGGCTTCGTTCATTTACTGGATAACGCCAGCGTGCTCTTTCGATTTTTCGCCTGAACTCGCATTTCGCGCACACTTAGCCGCACACGACAGAAGTCTTGTTGCGGTTAAATAGAGTAAGCCGTGTTCTTCTAGGACCCTGTTTATGATCATCGTTGCCATGTGCCGAAACACTGTCAAGCAGCTTATTGTATAAATTTACCCACCAGTGGACTTCTCCTACCCCATTACAGCCGAAGTATACTTAGGTCCGAGTGGACTACTGGAACTGGCTCTAGCTGACACACTGCCACACTGCCACACTGACACACTTACTGACTCATTCATCAATCCCGAAGACGGACTTCAAGAATGGATTGTGCAAGGCCCCCTGGTAGACACTTGAACCACGTGGACACACCCTTCATTCACATTTAAAAATGAACTGTTACAACTTTCACTAGCTCATGAGAAAAGTCATGTGACCAAGTACAATAACGTCTAGTGAAGAGACGATGATCGTCTAAACCCATTCTGTGATAAGGCAGCCAGCGAGAAGTGAAAGACGTCGCAAGCGGAGTAACACAGTGGCCTAGGCCCCAAATTAGACTGATGAAGCAACACTTCGCATAAGTGAAATTAATTAGAAAAGTGTCGTGCCTTCAGCAGTGGCTGCACACGTGATTTTAGGTCGCGAGACTGCGAATAATTTAAATGCACAAATTCGGCGAAGGTGAGTGCAGTAGGAACGGAGAAAGAAGAGAAATTGTGCATTCCGTGCATAGATTTGGCTCATGCGAGTGCAGAGTGAATGCAATGAGAGTGGAAATTTTGCTTTATCATCTTCGAGTTGCATCGCACGAGAGCAGTGCAGAAGAGTAGGAGGAGAAATTTGGCTGAAGCCTCAACGATTTATGCCATGTTTGTACAGAGAGGAGAGAGTGAGAGGAGAAATTACGCTTTAACTTCATGTATTTGCATCACATGTGTACAGAGCGGATGGAGTAAGGGGAGGAATTTGGTTTTGTCTTCAATGATTTTCATCGTAGAAGTACAGGGCAAATGGATATAGAGGAGAAAAATTGCCTCAAGTACATTGAGTCTTATCAAATGTGCATATGGTGGCTGGAGTAGGAGAAGATACATTGCAATGTCTTCAAAGAATTGCATCATATGAGCACAGAGCGGAAGGAGAAGTGGGATAGATTTTGATTTAGCTTCATTGCACTTCCTCATGTGCGTAAATGGTCGTTGAAGTAAAAGAAGTAAATGTGCACTAACTTAATTGACATTCATCACATGAGAACAGAGTGGTTGGAGTGCGAGGAAGCATTGTGCTTCTTCTTCTTCTTCACTGATATTCATCACATGACTACAGTGTGGGTGCAGCACGAACAAGTACTTTGCTTCTTCTCTATCACTCCTCATTACATTGGTACAGTGTGGGTGCAGTGAGGGAAATGATTTTGCTTGTCCTTCATCGAGTTGCTGCATATTACTAGGGAGTGGATGGGTGCGACTGGAGTGTTGCATTATCGACACTGATTTTCACAAGGTGAGTACAGTGTGGACGGATTGAGAGGAAATGTTTTGCCTCAACTCCATAGATCATGATCACCGGAGTGCAGTGTGGATTGTGCAGGAGGAGGAATTTCGCTTTAATCAATTGAGATTTTCATCTTCACATACCGTTGTCACGTGAGTGCAGATTAAGTGGAGTGAAAGGAAAGAGCTCTTTATCTTCAATCATTTTCACACATGAGTAGAGAGTGGATGGATTAAGTGCAGAAATTTGCTTTGCCCTCATCGGTTTTCATCCTATGAGTACAGAGTGGAAGAGGTAAGAGGAGAATTTTGGCTTGATGTTTTAACGCATACTTGCAGAGTGGTTGGAGTGACTCCACTGATATTAATCAGACGAGTGCAGAGTGGATGGAGTAAGAGGAGGAATTTTGCTTTACTTCCACTGGTTTTCATTCTCTGCGTAGTGAATGTAGGGTGCGATGGTAGAAATTGTGCTCGAAATTCGTCCATTTGCATCCGGTTTGCATGGTGTGGATGGAGTGAGAGGAGGCAGTTGCAAGTATGTGTTAAAAAATGAAGTCAAATTTTCCTCTTGCCTCTTCCACTCTGTACTCATAGGATGAAAAC
>MIEF01006967.1:0-29938 GCA_001870725.1 Taenia solium
TTATATTTGCTTTAATTATTATTTCCAGATCACCATTTGCAATGTAATTTAGCTGACTGAATGTGCCTATCAGCCTCACTTGGTCCACTTTGTTCCTTAGCATATTTCATGTCATACCACCATGATTTACAAGGTTTTGAAATCAACTTGGGCTTCACGTCTTGGCCAAGTGTAAATTCGGATGCTGATGTCTTTCCACACTCGTTAAGTGTTCTCGTGTGACATTCAACCCAATAATGTGAACGATGGATAAGATTCATTAAGAAGGGAACCAATAATGAACACGCCTTTGAATAAAAAGTTTCACTTTGCTCAGAGATTATACAACATGCAGAAGTTGCATTTTAGTTTGCTTGAGCTTTGTGAAATGCCAAATTCTGTCCGTTCAGTTAAAACTGCTGGCAGTAAGTTTTAAGCACGAAAAGATGACAATGACGATGAAATCGACCACATGGGAACAATTTGGAAGTAGCTGTTAAGTTTTCCCACTTCAGCCTTACGTAGGAATAGTTGCAGCTGGGACGGCAGAAATCTGCTACATTAATTAGGACAAAGCGGGAATTGCATGCAGAGTAATGGCGCTCTTTCCCAACATCACGTTACTTCGCAGTCTTGCGATGCAGTTAATTCATAATTTTCAATAATTTTCACAGCCTCTGCTTCTCATGTAATAAGAAGTATTCCCTTAACCAATCTCATTTAGCACTCCTCTGCAGAATTTCCCACGAATTATTCTCCACAACTCACTCAAATTAAGCTGACGCTCTACATTTTGGGGCAGTCATGATTCTTTGAAAATCGTTCTTCTTTTGGGCTTACCACAAAGCCATTGCGCGAATTTAACAAGGTTCATATTTATTTGTTCACTTTATATAAGAAATGAGCCATGGCAATTCGTGTTATGGATTTACAGAGAGCGAAACGTGCCAAACAGTACAAGTAGAGATCTTGTTAAAAATGTGATTGCCCACAACGTTGGAAATCAATTCCTTAACCAATCGAGAAGAGCATTAGGCGTTAAACAACCAACTTGAAGGCGTTTACCCACAAAATGCTGACATGAAGGCAGCTGGGACCTTTGCTTCACCGTGAAAGAAGCGTTCTTCGATTTCCTACATCTTAAGGGCCTGCTCCACACATCCATCAGGATAGAGCATTGCTATACTACTAAAGGTTTGACTGATAGCCTTCTGTGCAAAAATCGCATGAGATACGAGTTATGTTGTGGAGGCGTTAACACTTACAACAAATTCGTGTTTTGATAGAATGAAGTGGAGCAACTGCAGGGAGTTGACTCGATGATGAAGAGAATGCATGTTTTCTAATAAATTGTGGGGCAAATTTAAGGATGCAGAAAGGGCTACATCAAAGAAGATGTCCAATTTTACGAGAAATTTACGTGGTCCGGGCAAATTATAGATAGTTTACTGCAGGATTGTGTTGACCATCAGGTGAATTTTGTTTTTTTCTTTTTAAACTCGACATAGCATATTTGTTTTACTTTAGAAAAACAAAAAAGGCAGCTATTTGCATCATTATGCCTAAAAAGCACCATATTATTACTAAGCGCCTTTTTGCGTATCGTTGCAAAGAAGTGGAGAGAAGACAGCTGCGATAGAGATGGTAAAACCTTAATGCTGAGATAGAGTCCCTTTCATCCCCACCCTACTAAACGGCTAAATTTCACTTGCCACCAAGTTTCAAGAAATTGAAATTGGGTCTTAGAGTAAGTCGTGGAGTAAGGTTGAATGCCAGTCAATATTCATGCCATGATGCGAGTTCCATGATGGTGCTGTTGAAGCAACAGGTAGAAGCACATGTGTGACACATCTGGACATGTTCAGCGAAGGCACGATCAGTTGTCTACCTCTGCTTTCACACAAGCTGCATACATGTGAATCTTGTGGTTAGCAGACATCAAGTAGCTGCATTGACAGCTAAAGAACATGAAACATGGCAATGAGAAAGAATCCTGTAACATGATGAAATGAATGCAGCTAGTATTCGAAGAATGTGTATCAAAGCAGCTGCCGTTTCAATGCTACAACATACAGCTGGTAGTGTTCCGCTTGCAGGTCTGTACGTGTACAGTCATGATATAACCTCCACCCCGCTGTCTACGTCATCAAAGTGTATTTACGATCCCCAGTCCCATTCCCATGCAACATCTGCTATCAGTGAATGCGAGATCCTTTGGCCAATCCTTGTAACGTCTTACCTTCTTCTCCATTCGCTTAATACCTAAGTACACACCCGCACGACTGCTCCCTGCTTGTTCCAACACTTTACACCCACTCACATAACATGCGCGTGCCCTTATTTTAGACCCAATCTCTGCCACCACACAGAAAATAGGCGTGTTCTACCAACCAGTTTCTGGTCTCAACCCCTCACTTTTATTGGATTGATGGCTTTTAGCACTTTCTGCCTCTTTAAATTCACATCGTCTATGCCTCGAGGCATGTACCTTAAGGAAAAGTCTCCAGTTCCTCATAATTTTGCCCTCCTTACTGGAGCATGCTTAAAGCATGAGGCATATGTGAGGAGGTGTGGTTATGCCGCAAACTGGCAGTGTGGGTGTAAGCCATAGTTATGGGTATACGAGTAGGCAAATAAGCATGAGTGGGTTAAAAAGATATTTGAAGAAGTTGAATGTACTGGCCTTTGGTAGAAGGGAATGCAAAAAAGCCAGAACTCACTAGCGCGGTGTCGTCAGTGAGAAACGAGGTGAAGATGGAAATTGGGGCAACAGAAGAATCGTCAAAGTTAAGGGTAGGGTATGTTAAGTATACAGTTCTTGGTTGATGGAAAGTGCAGTAAAAAGGGGTGTTTCAGAAGAAATTTTGCAGATTTTGAGCTTGAGATCAGCAATGGTGCGTCTTGTATCTAATGGAATGTCTTCGATGTCCAAGCGTCAATACGTGATTTTTTCTCGACAACCATGATGGCACCAAACAGTTGCATAGAAACAATGTAGAATGTTTTCTCCTTTTCAACCTGAGTGCAGATCTGCGGCGAAATGTAGGCTATAAACTTTCCGTAACTGAGGGTTTTTAATTTCATTCACTGTAGTCCTTGACTTCTATCGAAGAGAATGTCGCGCATTTGGTCGCCAAATTGAATTCTCTGGTTTCATATACGTAGCAAACTACCCTCTTGGGACTTCAGTTTGCTGGTACACCTGGAGCGAATTCAGTCAGTTGTGTAATCTTGGTTAGAGTGATCTCTAGTGGCTTAAGTAGACTAACATTGACCTTTAACTTGAAGCATGTAGTGTAATTTGCTGTTTCAAACAAAATTGATTCGCCTTACTTGTTTCTTTGGCAGCGACTAACTCAGTTGGTGCAGGTTTGTTCTTAGCTTTGAGGGATATGATAGAACTTACCGAACGGCTTGCTCTGTTTTATTCCAAACACTGTTGCGCAGAAAGATTCTAAAGATGTTTGAATATAACTGGGAAATTGAAAATCAGGATTACCACCAGGGTGTGTTTTACGACTTCGCGTCTTGCTAACTCATGACGGATGGTCTCAAACCCATTTATTGACGTATTTAATGGAATGTCTTCGATGTCCAAGCGTCAATACGTGATTTTTTCTCGACAACCATGATGGCACCAAACAGATGCATAGAAACAATGTAGAATGTTTTCTCCTTTTAAACTTGAGTGCAGATCTGCGGCGAAATGTAGGCTATAAACTTTCCGTAACTGAGGGTTTTTAATTTCATTCACTGTAGTCCTTGACTTCTATCGAAGAGAATGTCGCGCATTTGGTCGCCAAATTGAATTCTCTGGTTTCATATACGTAGCAAAGTACCCTCTAGGGACTTCAGTTTGCTGGTACACCTGGAGCGAATTCAGTCAGTTGTGTAATCTTGGTTAGAGTGATTTCTGGTGGCTTCGGTAGACTGGTATTGACCTTCAACTTGAAGGATATAGTGTAATTTGCTGTTCCGAACGAATTTGATCCACCTTACTTGTTTGGCGATAGGTCATCGCACAAGTCGTCAAAACTGAATGCGTAAGAGTCGATCGGTTTAGTTATCACTAGAACGATGCTTTGATTGCCAGTGTAGTTGCTTATATTTCTCCAAGGCCCACTACAAAATTGCTTAAGCACAAGGATCGAAGTTCGCGAAGCCCAGAGAATAGGTATCCCTGTCTTAGCTCCATAAATCTTCGCTGGAAAGATTCAAATTGTGCTTTGTGATACTGGATAGCTTCTGGGGCGTTTCGGAAAGAATTTGACGAAGGTTGTGGGAACAGCAGTTTGCAAAGACACTTGTCAAGCCAGTCCAACTTACCAATGTACTGGTATAGGACAGTGGAGAATTGTGGCCTTGAAAGTATTCCCCTCCATCCTGGAATGGTCGTACAGCAATTTACCAAGTCCGGAGCACCGAGGTATTGGCATATTTTTAACGCCAATTCAACCGGAATGTCAGTAATTTTACAGCTTGAGTTGTTTTGAGTCTGTATTCACAAAGAACTAGTGTTATTTTCGGTGATGTAAGAATCAAAAAAGTGGTGATGTAAGAATCAAAAAAGGCAAAATATAATGAAAGAAAGATAACCATAAAACTGAGGAGGCACACACAAAACAAATAATGAAAAACGAATGTTGGCTCCAAAACCCACCATTGGCACAGGGCGCTAGCATAGACTGATGGCGTGACAGATGTGCCGAGGTTAAAATGTATTGTGCCTTGGAGCAGGTTTCCGATTGACCTCACCTTGATGACAACCCATTGGTTCTCGCCGTATCGCCTCGTCTGAAATCCACGTATCTACGACACCTATCTGAGTTCCCTTGGTTCGGCAATAAGAAATGCAATCTAGTAACATGGAAAATCATAATTCCATGCACGGGGAAAATCATAATCCCATGCACGGAGTGTCGCCTTGCACCAACAACGGCATCGGTACCGCTGCCTGTTTCGCTGGTAAGGACCATTAACTTGATAGGACAGTAGGCCATTCTTCGGGCAACCCTTGCGTAGTTGCAATTGGTATTTTACACGCACACAGGGTTAATGTAAAAAGCTGCTTTTATTTCTAAAAATCTTTACTTCGAGTCTCGACTTTAGACTAAAACTGTCATCATCAGCACTGACACTGAAATTCCTTATGAGGAATGATAAAATTGGATTAATGCAGACTTGCTTTGGTTTGTCACCCATTTTGCAAGCCCAAAAATGTTGGTCCACTATACACTCACATTGATTACGCGCAAATAAACACAAAATTGAGGAGGCAAACACAAAACAAATAATGAAAAACGAATGTTGGCTCCAAAACCCACCATCGACACAGGGTGCTAGCAGAGACTGATGGCGTGACAGATGTGCCGAGGTTAAGATGTGGGTAGCCGTAGGCAATTCCAAGAAGCGTATTTTACATCTTAATAGCAGAGAATGCTCTGCGACAAATCCGACCAAAGCCAGAATTCTTGCATTTTAGGAAACTTTACACAGTGCTTAGAAGTATATGCAATTCAAGTGGTGCACGTGCTGATGAAATCGGAGGTTGCACAGGTGGTTGCTTTGACCAATCTCTACTGCTACCAACAACGGCATCGGTACCGCTGCCTGTTTCGATGGTAAGGACCATTAACTTGATAGGACAGTAGGTCATTCTTCGGGCAACCCTTGCGTGGTTGCAATTGGTATCTTACACGCATATGGGGTTAATGTAAGAAGCTGCTTTTATTTCTAAAAATCTTTACTTCGAGTCTCGACTTAAGACAAAAACTGTCATCATCAGCACTGTCACTGAAATTCCTTATGAGGAATGATAAAATTCCGTTACATTTTTCCAATGATCCAAATTTCAGAGGCTACACAGATTCCATGCATGGCCTTGACGCCTTACCTTTAGAAACTAAGAATGGTTGCCTAGAGGCGCTTCAAATGATTGCCTGTTTGTAAAAGATCTTGCCTTCCATGATGGTAGACTTTGCTATGCGTTTCTGGTATTATGATTGAAGTCGAAAGCGGTAATGGAGCAGACATGGCAATGCAACATCCTTTATTAATTATGCATGACCAGGTTCTCATAGTGATCAGAGAAAGGCACCATAAGCTTTGAATTGTGTGCCGAGTATCTCGTTAGTAAAACAATTGTGAATCATCCTGCACTATGGGCCAAATAATTACAGGTCGCTTGTAGTCTAAAGGGCAAGCAGCGGCAACCGGACCACAAATCAGGGAGTTGGAAAAGGAGCCAGAGAAATCCCTAGTAAATATTTGCGCTTTGAAAGACACGGCGTAGCTCTTCTCCCCGGAAGAAGATTGCATTAGACTGCACATCAATTGCAGGAAATTTTCTAGTACTAAACGCACCCTTCGTTACGCTCTTGATGAGGCCATTCTGTAACTGATAGGGATCAGTGCGTCAGAGGGTGTGTGACAAGCCATTGGTTCATGTAAGTGGGGACAAGGTACTGTGAGGTTAGGTGACTGAGTCACTGCTGGCCTTCAAATCGCCACCATCTCACAGCATGCTACCTCATGAGTCCTTTATAGCTTAGACTAATCTGGTTGATCAATAGCTTTATATGTGCTGATGGGCTGTCTTGAGCGGAAATATCCCAAGAGCAAATGTAATATCAGCTTGGCTTCTACGTTGCAACTAATTGTGACTAGCTCAGAAAACTGTGCTGGCAAGGTGGAGGGTTGACTAGTGAGTGTGCTTAAGGTTGCACTTAATGCGACCCTTTAGTAATTCCTCTGTCAACTACCTAATGCCAAGATTGATGTGATAGCCAAAACTTGGGTACTATCTCAAATTATTTAAAATAAACATCATTCTAATGATTTGTAGCTGCACAAAATTACCTGTCGATTCTCTCGTTTTCCTATTTAATCATGAAACACTACCCGTTTTCCTATTTTTTAATTTCTCTGCTTTACAGCCTAGCGTATTCGTCGTACCTTATATAGCCCAATTTTGCTCAGATCAAGGTCAACTTCTTAAGCAAATGTCCCAGTATTGTCCCCTTACACTTATCCTGTTACGTGTTACTAGATTTTGAGATCAGTTCTTTAAGTTGGAATGTCTATAGAAGGAGGTGGACTTTAATTAAGCTGTCAGTCTCTGTTGTTTTTCTGTGCACTAGACCACAGCACATAAATTTGGAATTGTGCTGGACATGAACAGCTTTGTCTTTAGGGCTGCCGGAAATCATGGTCCAGACAATGAGAAAGGCAAATATCCTTAATTGATTAACTTTAACTTTATTATTTTTCTGCCTCTTTGCAATCTGAAGAGCACTGTATATGCAAAGATTGCAATCACGGTTTAAACCGCCTCAAGCAGACACCCGGTTTATCTAGTTCACCTTACCCGTTTTCTTTCAGACACGTCACTCAACATTTTTGAATCCACTTTAAGGTGCTTCAACCAATTTCAGCGTTTTGTCTTGTTAACCTGGATATTGGTAGCATGGCAATTGTGGTCCATATTGCAACGTTGTAGGCAGATTCTTTTATTATTTACAACCCAAATCTTTAGCAGAAGTGGTGGTTATGAAACCACTGCCAGCGACTCAAAACACTTTTCCATCATCAAAAGTCTTCCATATAAGCGGCGCAGTTTATTGCCTCATTCAATTTCACTGTATGCTATTTACCAGAAAATATCGGGATACGCCGGTCGCAGGAATAGTAAATGCAGGTGCTGGCATTAAACGGCAGTACTCTTTCTTCAAAACATAATCATAAACCCTTGGGCAATACTTTTGTAATGCGTTCACCAGTAATACAAGCTTAAGTACCCGATGGTTGATTTTTGTAATGCGTTTATCAGTAATACAAGCTTAAGTACCCGATGGTTGAGGCTGTTCAATATGCTAAGAAGGAATGAATGTTGCCAACAGTGTAAAATGACACAAGACGACTGACGATGTGAAGGATTTGGCTAAAGCTAGTCTGGTAATTGGTTGTCTTTTCTCTTCTTCATCGGCAGATTTAAGCATTTTGTGAGGAAGCCAATTTGTAGTGCAGACAGCCCTAATTAAAGAGGGCTCTTCATCAGCAGGTGCATATGTAATTCGGGAAATTGTTTCTTTTCCTCCTTACGAATAGCGGTGATGTTTAAATCACGAGCTTTTCTTATATGCTTTGCAGTCTAAAATCCTAAAGCAATTGCGGAAACGGGGGGAAAATGAATCCTGAATGACAAATGTTGCGATTCTTTTAGATTAAAAGTAGATTTTTAGTGCCACAGCTGAGCAGGCTCTAAATTTAAGCCCAATGTATTGGTGGATGTGCGTCAAGTTGATAAGTGATTTGGATGAAGAATGCTTGCTGAGGGACAGAGTCATTTGATAGCAGTAACAATTGGACTGAGGTGAGCAATTTAATAAATGCTACCTTGGAAGGCTGTTCAATATGCTAAGAAGGAATGAATGTTGCCAACAGTGTAAAATGACACAAGACGACTGACGATGTGAAGGATTTGGCTAAAGCTAGTCTGGTAATTGGTTGTCTTTTCTCTTCTTCATCGGCAGATTTAAGCATTTTGTGAGGAAGCCAATTTGTAGTGCAGACAGCCCTAATTAAAGAGGGCTCTTCATCAGCAGGTGCATATGTAATTCGGGAAATTGTTTCTTTTCCTCCTTACGAATAGCGGTGATGTTTAAATCACGAGCTTTTCTTATATGCTTTGCAGTCTAAATAATTTGGAAAATTGTTTCTTTTCCTCCTTTGCAGTCTAACATCCTAAAGCAATTGCGGAAACGGGGGGAAAATGAATCCTGAATGACAAATGTTGCGATTCTTTTAGATTAAAAGTAGATTTTTAGTGCCACAGCTGAGCAGGCTCTAAATTTAAGCCCAATGTATTGGTGGATGTGCGTCAAGTTGATAAGTGATTTGGATGAAGAATGCTTGCTGAGGGACAGAGTCATTTGATAGCAGTAACAATTGGACTGAGGTGAGCAATTTAATAAATGCTACCTTGGAAATCGTCATTGGTAAACTACTTCTAAGGTGCTTGCGAATATCTAAAGTAAGCCATTTGCAATCACCTCACTTATTCCTTTCCCGATGCGTTTCATGTCATCAACCGTAGCCGCATTGCTAGGCGGGTATGCATTCAGTTTGAAGCCAAAAGGTTTAAAGTCCATCGATTTTCCATTATACTACTCCCTTAGCCTGCAATGCCCGTTAAATTGCCCCATTGCAGCCTCGTTTTGAAATCAAATCCTCAAATCCTTGGCTTATTTTGCTCACATCCAATCACGATCATAGAAGATAATGCTTTAGTCACTCGAGGGCACTTTATGCATCGAATTTGGCCACCACTTTCAAGGAAGTGGGCGCCACCTAATGCATTGACTACCCAAGGAGTAGTTAGCTGCGAAATCATGTAGGCTGAAACTAGCACAGAAATCGAGAACGGTAGCGATGACACTGACGTTACTGGATTTTACTCCGTATCAAGGATGACGAAATCCTCAAGATCAATTACGATGTTCCTAATCCCCAAGTAAGGGAGAACTATGCGGACATCACGCTTAGGCGACATTCCTAATAAAATTAACGGGAGGTTCCAAAGTGCCAGCATCAAGGTGTGGTCAATACAATCCCCTTCATCCCTAAGGCACAAGCTATTTAAGCTTCGGCAACACTGCCACACAATCAGTCGATGCAAACAACTCTAGGCAGTTCTAGGTTGTAGTTTTCTTTTGCTTACCTGTTCCCTCTTCTATAGTGCACGAAGCTCGATTGCGTCACCTTCCCATTCTTTGATTTCGTGTCACCAAAGATCGCAAATTTCCTTTTCGATTTAGGCTTAAAATGGCTCACGGTGCAAAGTTTTATATCTGACATTTGAACTGGCATTAAAAAGATGGGAACAAGTTGACGACTCGGATTCGATGAATCTTGACATGAGCATTACGGATTGGAGGTGGATTCTTTCAGCACGATAATTTTCATGTTATGCATCAATATACAAAAAAATAAACCCACTTGGTAAGCATCTCAGCCAGATACTCATTCCGTAGCCCTACCGGCTTCTTTACAGAGTGTATATGAAGCCGTTAGATATAAAACAGTGCCAGTGGACTCAATTCAACGCACTTAAAATATGTTTTAGTCTAAACCTGGAGACCAACGTGCATTGATATTTTTCCTTACTATGGCTCAAGTCTTAAGCAAAATGTGCTATTGAATACTAGTTAATCATGTATTTGTCAAGATCGTAGACATCGATACAAATCGTCTAAAATAAGAGAAAAACAATTGTAATCTCCTTAGGCAGTGCATTTGCAATTAATTCAGATGGCTTTGACTGCGCTCAACGCATATTCTATCTGGTGGGTTTTCCATGTACCCTGAAGAATCATCTAATTGTCGACTTATAATCCCTCACACCGCATCGTATCGTGAATTTTGTACTCCCTATAAACCCGAAAGCTGATTAGTCGAGTGACATGTTTTACGTCATCAAATGTCTCAATTTCCCCGAGAGTTCTTTGATGACATCGTATCGTGAATTTTGTACTCCCTATAAACCCGAAAGCTGATTAGTCTCAATTTCCCCGAGAGTTCTTTGATGACTGACGTATTAACAAATTGGCGACTGTGCTGCATTGGGATTGATGGCAAGGACTTCATCGACTGGTTTGACGCATAGGAGTAGGTCTGTTGTAAGGCGACCTTTAACAACTTGACAGTGGGTAACTTCTAACCAACCAATATACGACGAAAGCTGATTCGACCTCTCCGGTCTTATCACTGATGATGTGTATTTGTTTTTCTCTCTGATTTGTTAGGTTAGGCGATTTGGAGAAGAACGGTTGAGAAAAAGTATGTGGTTGCCAAGTTGGCATAGCGAGGTTATCAAGTCTATCCCCTCAATTTTCTCAAAGCCATTAGAAGAGGAAATTTTCCAAATCTACCGCTTTTGAAAAAAGCAGACGAAAAGCTGGTGAGCAGTTTTGTAGAAGAGAGTGCATAGTTTCAGGACTGCTAAATTTCGGATGCTTGTGGATCCTGAGACTCCTCACAGATGCATTGCTGAGATGGTGTAAATTAGCGCAACTGCTCGACCCAATGAGGTGCAGGAAGTCCTAGAGGATAAGAAGGTATGCAAGCAGCAAGCTTGCCACTCAAAAAAGGTAGTCCCCACGATAAATGGGTTAAATCTCAATAAAATGACTAACAATATTTGACAGAAAATTGGCAAAATGTGATTATTCCTCCCAACTAACAGGTTTATGCTTGCCTATCCTTTTTACTTGCTGCAGAAGGGAAGTGGCTGAGCAATGCCCTGCAGACGCGACTCGGGGCAATGCCAAAGCATGCTGCTAATTGAAGGGATTTTCGCAATATGCGAGGGATTGTAGGAGACTGACAGTCACGCGAAGTCCTCGCAACCAACGATTGATGAAAGCTTCGCCGGACTATGCATACATATCTGGTTAAAGGAGCGCAATGGACGCTCAGTGGTACTTTAACTAATATGTGTGTACCGCCCACTTCAGTCATCTAAAATGGAACGTGAAGAGGCAATCAAACGAATGAGAGACAAGATGAAGAAGATTGTGCATCATTTTCCACTAAAAATAGGAATCAATTTTGTTCTGACCACTCTTCGTCGAGTAACAGCTTTGGTTAGTAAGCTCGTCGGTCCATCACCTAACCAATCACCTGGATGATAACCAGGCAAACCACTTGACAATACCATTGAAAATTGTGAACTGAAATGGCCCTTTATAGACACCGCTGGCTTATTTGCCGTCAATACCGTGAAGGCACCAATTTTATGTCTCCAGGACATGTTTCGTTCCCCATTTCTCAGTTCATTTGAGCATCCTAAGAAGTTTTCCGTCCAATATGGTCTGTGCCTTATTCATTGCTACCTCCACATAACAGTGAACTGCAGTCTCATGGCAAAGGGTATTTGCGTGGACGCGACTGTTCGAAAGGTTGCGTCTTCAACGGAACTCCAGGAATTACAAAATAAACTCCTTCTTTTGTCCTTTTTCTGCTCTGTGAGTGCAGCTGTGATTCTAGGCATTCTGCCACTAGGTGGAAGGCTGTGAGCGCTGAATTCTTGCCACCAACTTCACTAGTATTTCGAACTCTGATTTTCGCAAGTTAGTTTTGTGACTTCTGTTCCTCATTGGCTTATTACAATTCGGTGAGTTAAGGCGCTGTTAACGTCACGGTTAAATTATTAAGAGAGCTATAGGTGCTATAATTCAGTGTATAGGTTAGATCAGACTGTGTCCTGGGTTCAGCAGTGTCTGTAAGGTGTTTTGTATAGAAACATCGACTCCTTCATGATGCTTAATTTTTAAGTGTTAATTTCTGGTTGGTTTTCGGTTATTGTCCATCGACTTGAAGTTTTAGACCATTTTAGGTGTCTTATTGTGAATTTTCTTCACTTACCTACCTGCCTATTTCACTTGATGCCTCGACGCCCCATTAATTTTTACTTTGACTTTGCCGTAACCCTTATTTCACCTCCAGACCATTGCCGTGGTAGCATCATCACGAGGTAGCTGACAATCGCTTCGACATCTCTGTATCCCTCACCTATCGCAGTATCGCACAAAGTGGCCGCGCAGCTGACGTCGCCTGCATAAATACGTACAACAGCTGCGTCTTCAGGAGTGCATCTCTCTGTGGGTCTATTCTACCAATTTCTCTATCGCAGTGATAACATCCACTTGCTAACGCAGTACCTCTTCTTTTGCTTTCTGGTGTAGGCAACACGAGTCTAAAACGTCTTTGAGTGTTCGATCAAGACACGATACACGGTACAATAGATGTTAGCTTGGCTTATATCGAGATGATTTAAATTGTGCAGTTTATACTTGGATGGAATGAGCTGTCAGTCGCCCATTTAGCGTAAAACTGATCAAACATTGCAAAAGATCGTTATCTCTCTGCCCGTTAAAACAGGTGAATAGGGAAATTGCATTGCCTTCTTATAATCGGCCATATCTCTCATTAACGACAGCAGTATAGTTGATATCCCTGGCACCCAAAATAGGACATGGAGCTATCGCGAAGACCAGGCACAGAGTGCATGTGTTCCGATTACTACCTTTGGTCACAATCCTCCTTTCAGAATCGTGCACAAAATATTGCGCAGGAGTTGAAAATGCAGCAAAAGCCAATTATTATAACGTGGGAGCCTTGGGCTCATCAGATATGGATGCATTCTCAACAGGCGTTTTCGTTAAATATGAGGTTAAAGGCTCATTATCACTGGATAGATTGCGCCAAATTATAAGATTTCCTTTTATAAATACATACTCTCTTCATTTGTTAACCAGGTGTTATATGGATCAAAATGGCCTTTTATGTGCTTCATTCTATTTAATCTGTACTGACATTAAAATTTTTGAGCGAATGTATTTAATGCTATGCTCCATTTTTACTCTAGGCTGCTAAGCCTGGATGGCTTTCGACCCTTAAAGCAACGGTCCCGCATCTATCCTCTCATAACTGGTCTCAATAAAACAGGCTTAAGTAAATGGGACGAGAGACATGCGATTCTCAACTTTCCACTTCTTGCAGAATCGGCTGACTGCCATCTTTCAATGCCATACTCGCAACGACGAGATTCGCAAAAGTGACCTTACTTGAACTGATTCCCAAGAGCAACAACTTTGCATTTGAGCTAGCTTTCATGTTAATGCCACTTCTCTAGTGCTTGCGTGAAACGGTTAAGACCTCTTTGGCTTCCAGACTAAATTACAATTGAATACGCTACTCTGCTGTTGCTGTGTTAGAATAATGGATAAAACCTTTAACTTAACTGCCCTTACCAACTAGCACTCGAAGCTTTTTACAAGTCCGCGACACTGTTTCTTGACGTCAAAATGATCTGCCGTTACTTTTGACAAAAAGCCTTCGTGAAGATGGTTTAGGTATGGTGGGAGGGAATGACTATCAATTTCAATGTAGAGTTCTATCGTGTAATGGTGTGCCATCTTCAACAACTTTGTTCCTGTTCTCCACGCTGCATTCATCCCGATGCATTGTAAGATTCCGTAGTTTTGCCTCAATTTTAGCACTTTAATGGAAGTCTACCTTGCAGTGATCAAGAAAAAAAGACAGCGGAAAATGCAATATTCTAGTCTGGTATTGAACGCATGTATGCTCGTAAAGCACATAAATGACTGTACATTAGCAGAAGGTGAGTTAAGACAGCACGTTGGAGAACACTACAACGCAAAAAGTAACTTTTGGTTCGTTGCACCTGTATATCCGTGCATAATGCTTGCTCATCTGTCCATCACGTGATTTACTCTGCCGACGACTGAACTATTCAAACCACCGATGCGACGTGGCGGAATGCAATGCAATGTCTGCCTTATCATACTCACAAAGCATCGCTCAAATAATTTCGCGCGGTCAGACCATCCCACATCAGACCTTCCACGACTCAGGCATGCATTCTCTGCCCAACGAATGCTCCTGCCTTACTAGTTTATCAGTTTTACGTAAAAACAATGCTTTAACATAATCATTAAAACATACAAAGTTTGCTCACGTAACGGTGTGCATTTGAGCTCCACCAAATATTTCGGACCAAACGGCTAAAAAACGGAGAGCACCAAGGCACTTTACTAGGCACCAGTTGCAAAATAACCCTGATGGACGAAGGAATACTTACAGAAATGTTGCGAATGCATATGATCTAGCATCGCCTCTAACGTCGGGTGTTCTGCAAAGCATTCTGTACAGTAGAAGAACACTTCCAAATCTGCTCTTCTTTGGGCTAAAACATTATAAAATGAGGTGTAAAATTAGGAGCGACTTGCGTGAAAGCCAAAGTGGTGTTTGAGAAAAGGGGCATGGGTTGGATTTTAACTGAGATTGATAAGCGCATACTTACTAATATGTGTGTCAATGAAATGACAGAGGAGTGCGGCAAAGTTTGCGGACGGATTGGAGCACAGACTGCACAGATTGTGATTTGCAGCTATTTGAGGTTTAAAAAGCTTTTCAAGGTATGAGGGAGCAGGAAATTGATAATGGAGGGACTTTTGAATTCGCTCACCTTTTTGATGCCACAAGAGCAGCCCGAGGGTTCTCTGAGAAGCTGAACAAACCGGACAATGCAAATCCAAGGTTACTAAAATGCACCAATCACGTGTAAAATAAACTGCTATAATCGCGACATGATTCGTTTGATTCGACCGCTTGATGCGCGTCCCATTGTCGTTTGGTTTAAAGCAAGAGTTGTTTCACCCAATGCATAAACGAGATTACATGCATACAGATACAACTTTTGCTTATGTGTATGTTTGCATGCACGGAATCGTATGAGCATAAAGTGTATTTAAAACGAAACGCGCCTACCGTGATGCTCTTGAACCATGTGTGCAAGGTAAAATGTGACGCTTCTGAATGAAGCGAGACACGTTGTGCATCTGTGAGAGTGCATTTTTGTAGCGAGGAAGAAAAGCTGTGCGAGACCTTGTAAGAGAGCCTGCAGTGAATCCAACGAGTGAGTAAAATGATCTCCTGGATCTGTCTTCAGCATTGCATTTGATCAAAAAGCAGAGGAGCAGTCGTCGTGTGTTTGACCAAAATTTTGGCAATGCAGACATGTGGTTAAAATTCACAGCACTTCAAATGCTTGCTTTCCCTTAGTGTACATCAACTAAAGAGCTGTCGAGATTTAGTCTTCCCTGTAAAGGTTGACAAACTGTTTGTCAAAGAGATTGCTTCAGCACGCTGGTTATTTCGTCTGACCATATAGTTGTATCCTTGGACCGAAACTATATCACTTGCTGGTAGCAAAGCGTAAATGCTCCCTTTTTAATCTGCAAAACATCGTAACGTAGCGAAGCGTTGCAAGCTATTGTTTTAGGCAACCCAAAATTTTTGTTCATAAAGAATGTCTTTCATCCACCTGTTTGCTCCGCAATCTTTATTTTCAGTTAGGGTTTTGATGTGTCACTAATGAACACAACAATTTGTGCGCAAATGCCAGATCCTGAACCCACGCCTCTCTCCGATTGTTAAGAAAATGGCACTTGCCTGTCAAGTGCTGCACCTAGTGACCAGGGGCAGTTTTAAACATGGCATTCACTGCAGTAAATGTATCGGTCGATTACAAAAACAACTTCACACCTTAATAGTTAGGTACTGCTTCACTGCTGGGGGCGCTTTGGGTAAATGATATGCTCTCGAGCGAACAAGTTTTTTCTTACAACGTAAGAGCGCAACAAATTCCTCCACCTAATTGATAAAGCCTTTAAGACTCAAGTTGCAATATTAAATGCTTAAAATTCCTCTTGCATCATAGTGAACCAAAGTAACATTTAAACAAGTGGTGACTCAGATCAAAACTCTAATGTGAAAGGATCCATATGACAATCGCCAAGTTGACTGTAAGTAAATTCCTTCTCTTCTTTCACTCCCCTAGCCTCAAATACTAGGCCTCCACCAACCATTCCACGCAAATGGCAGGACAACGGAGATGGTGAGCATAAGATAGCTGATTGTTTACTACTTCGCAGAAGTACAGCCAATGTCGATAATGACCTTTGACTTAGTCGTGAAAAATGGCGGCGAATTGTTACAAAGATATTTCTTTTCACTTTAAAGAGTATTTTTGGCACTTGAAAGAACACAAAGAACTGCACCACTTCCATTTACAGCCTTTGGAATCAAGGTTCAATCGGTTCGATAATTGCACGAAAGAGGATTTCAGCTGTGGCCAGGGCGTGCGGATGCATCGGCTCTGTTGTCGTGCTGCCCGCTGTTATTGTTGTTGGACGTTGGACAACACATTCACATCTTCGCCTCATTTTGTCAACATTGTCTCTTCTGTTCACTGTCGCCCATGCTCACTTGTTAAATAAAAAGCAACCTGTGCTTGTCAATAACCCATGGCAGCTGCTTTGTTGATCCCATTAACGGGTCATTGCATGGACTAATTTCTAGAAAGGGTAACGTTCCACCAGATAAACATTTGCTTTACTTTTTGTGTCTTTGCTCCAACAAAAACTGAACATTTTATTAATTCTCTCTATTGGGTAGGTTTTAAACTCTATCGATGGTGAAATCTTCGACAATATCATCAATAGCAAGAAAAGTTTTCCAGACCTAGCCGAAGTTTGAAGTGGCTTCAGCAGCAGAAAATCGTTTGCTAACCACCATTCCATTGCGTATGCGACAAAGTGAGTTTGTATTGATGTAAACTCTCACCAAACGGAATTCCTGCCTAAAATTGTAACTTACTGAGCATATTTCACGACTGTGTTCTTGAAGAAATGAATCGCAAGTCGACTACAGGTCTTAATTTACAAACGGAGTTGCAGGTTAGTCGACTGCTTTACTGCCACAATTTGGTGCATACGTTAAGTGCTTAACTGAGATCCGCTTCTCTGGTTTTCTTCACCTCACCCTGTCACTTTATCATCGGTGAGAAATAGCGGTAATTGGGACTTAATTCGATGTGCTCCCAATGACTAGATATGAAATTTGTGAGCATGGATTCCAACGTCATTGTGTTTGACATGATTCTTGGTGACATTGTCCCATGCATTGCAAAAATTGGGGGGAGAGAGAATTTGCTTCGAGAGTAAATGCACGTGAAGACTCGAATATGCGAGGAATACATTCCTATTTTCCCACTAATGACCTCAATTTAAGAGGCTTTCGTGAGGAAAACACTTAGTTTTGGTCAAATGTACAATTTAGGATCACGTCTGCCTAGCTAATGCAACGCATCACGTTAACTTGGCCTTAGCTTGGCTGCAGAATAACTGGTCCAGACTTGCCAAATCGAGTAACACGCATAAGTTGCAACGATGCAGTTTAGTGGAGTGGAAGAACATTGACTGCAACAGCAGAGAGTTGCCGGCCACTGCAGCACTGAAAAGAAGTTGGAGGTCGAAGACGAAGCGACGAATAAGAAGAGATGGATCTATATTCTGACACTCGGGCATCAGTGAGGCAGACTTTGTTGCTTGGAAACGAGATGGGTTCATTCTGTTTACCTATATCTGTTAGTGTGAATGAGCCGTAATTCGCTCATTTAGCGTAAAATTGATCAAGCATTGCAAAAGATCGTTATCTATCTGCCCTTTAAAACACGTGAATAGGGAAATTGCATTGCCTTCTTACAATCGACGACATCTCTCATAAACGACAGCAGTACAGTTGATATCCCTGGCACTCTAAACAGGACATGGAGCCAGCGCGAAGACCAGGCACGGAGTGCGTGTGTTCTGATTACTGCCTTTGGTCACAATCCTCCCCTCAGAATCGTGCAGTCATCATGCTATTTGAGGAGCTACCACACAGTTACAGTCGTTTACACGCTTAAATTCTGGTGTTAACAAAACGCAAAGCTCCTGTATTAATGAGGACGAATAGTTTGAAGCAAACATAGCTATTAGCAGTATCTTGTCATTTCTGCTTCTTTTTCAGATCCGAACGCTTTCGAAATTGCTGGAGTGGTAAGTGGGTCAAGTTGGGAAGACGACGTACTCTCAGTAGAGTTGATGCCAATCCATTTAATTAGCAAATCGCTAATGACATGATGAGTTGCATTGTTCCGGTCCTTAGTTGGCACATCAAGACGGCGAGTACTATGAAATTTATAGCATCACTGCCATGCTTAGTCTCATAGGACGGCACCATCTCTAGCTCGATTAGCTTACATGATTGATCATTTCACACGATTTCAGAACGATTTTGAGAATAAATATTGGTGATTTGCTGGAGAAGCCCTGCACCTATTAAAGCGCTGAGGATTGTCAACATTGGGACCTTTGTATTTTTGACATCGAAAGCCATTGGAAAAATATCCACTCACTGAAGTGCAAAATCTAAATCGCGGTGCTTTGAGAACTTAAGTTGACGATATCCCACCTCCTCTCAGCTGGACTCAACATTGCGAGGTGAGTCATGATTGCCACGCCCTGGACTATTGAGGAGTGGGATCTTGTACTCCAATAGTAATGGCTAGACTGCTGCTTTGACTCCGCTCCTTTTACATCATGATTTTACTTTTTGTACACACATACCTGTGTTCTTATAAGGCAGACGTACTAATGTGCATGATTCAATTCATTTCGGTAGACAGAGTGATTGGCATAGGAAAGACGAATTAGGTGGCATTGAGCACATTGGCGTATGTCGTACGACAGCTCGGCAACCACTTGCCTGCGGTAAGTCACCAAGAGTGGAAACAACGCTTGCTTACTTGCTTACATTTTTACAACTAGCCTTGTGTTTGTTGGAACTGCAGGCACGTGTAGAGAGTCTGCCACGCGTTGGGTGGGAGAGGAGTGCATCCCACTATATGAATAGGGAAGATAGAATCTTAGTGTTTGGGTTTGCCCCAAATGACTACACACTAATTAATCGAGTCTGTAGCCTAAATCGCGCTCAAATCACGTCTTAGGGCCTCGGACAGGCATGTAAATGCGGCCATTGATTTGTTCTTATTCAGAAGTCACCTTAGCAAAAATTGGGGAAGTGAATAAAAGCCCGTTGCTTTAAGTCACGCTTTGTGTTCAATTTGGACCCAGTCGAAACTCAAGCCAATTCTACTGGACTACGTGATGACTTGGAATGCGCTCCCGACCACCATATATTGTGAACAATGTGAGTTTGTCAGTAGGCTATCGGAGAAACTGCTGCAGTGGAAATTAGGCAGCAAGGTGTAGCGTTCGCAACGCTTCGCGTGCCGAATAGCCTGCACTGTTAGCGAATTTCGGGTGTTGGTCAGGTCGGAGGTATCAGCGGTCAGCACGGCCCTAATGTCATTGACATATGGAGAAATAGCATTCGCTTACATAGGGTATGTGACTTTACTGTGAATTTCCCCTGTTCAAGTGATTCTGTGATTTGTCTTCTCCCTCTCCCATTCAACGGGATGGACTCGATTTCCACACTCATATTTCATAGGTTTACACACGGTACATTGTTGATCCCCACAGCACTCATCAACTTCTTTTCAACATGCTTCTGCAGCACCTTGACATCAGGAGGAGCAAATTGACTCTTTACGGCGCTTTCTGCTGAAGCCGACTCAAGGCAAAGTCAACAGAACTGCGCTGTTTTGTCTGTAGCATATCAGATGAAGAATGTAGGCAACGAATAGGAGCATTAGGCATTGTGCGTTTTAATTGGGTTTCAATGCTCAAAAGTTGATTGTATGAGATGGACGCTAAAATGCATGGCTGTACAATTATAAGATGATCTAATAAAAAAAGAATGAGTTATACCCAAAAAGACTGCATTTTAGTGGGATGAGATGCACCTGACTGCTGTGGCTACATAACCCATCCTATAGACAATTTGCGCTTCCTCCAAGAAGATTTTACAATCACCTTTGAGTCCTTACCTATGTAGAGAGATGAATCAAGCAAGATGGATTGTCTCGTGAAAATCCTTTAGAGCCTTGGTAGCTTTATTGCTCTCCGCTGACTACTACGTTAATAAATTGGTGACGTGCTGTATCAAGCGCCGGTAATGGTAACTTTCTTAACTGCTTCAGTTTGTTAGAACCGGGTACCCACAATGCGATTTTAAGATGAATAGAGTGTGACCGTATTAGCGGTTCTGCGTCAGGCAAAAGACAATGCACATGATCGTATTTCCATTACACTCGATGGTAGTAATGTGCAGTTTTGCTTTTGTGTTTGAGCGTTTGGTTGAGTAAATAGGATGATAATGGTTTATGGAAGCTATTTATTCACCACTTTGCTGCACTATTTTCGCTTAGTCATGAGATGAGGAAAGTCCATCACACTATGCCCAATGCCTGATAGACTGCAATCGTAAGTGTTCACCTACTGTGTTGCAAGTTTGTCTAATGCCTTCTTTCGGTTGCGAACCGTACTCTAGGATGTTTGTGATCGCCACTTTTATGTCTCGTAAAACACATCACAAGGCGCTTTCATTGCACGGCTTATGAGCAATTTGGATGGTGAGCCGTCTGTTAATGTATGCACTGTAGCCCTTTGAGTCATAAAAGATCGACCTAAACCTAAATTCTACTTTCTAGACATGCATTCCTAGTGAAGGCCTTTAGCAGCTTAATTTCAGTGCAAACCGATTATTCAATTTGTCACTTGCTTATGCTTGCTTAGATTACAGTGCGTGTCCTGGGAATACTGTACGCGCTGCATAGTTCATTGAACAGAATGTCAGGCCCTGGTCCCTATGTACCAATTCAGGCGATTGTTTCAGCACCTTTTATCATCATTCATCCTGCCCCAGTTATTGTTGTGGTTGATAAGAAGCCCATGGTATCAGTACCTACTCTTTCCTCCAGAAACCCTGCAAGCACAAGTTTAAGTGGTGGAATCGTCATGAGGTTTGGTCTTTTGAAGCTGCTCCAAGTGGCACAGGTTCGACAGAAGTGAGGAAAGTCTTGGGAACGTGGTAGTTACCTCTACCTTGTGTAGGAGACTTTGAGCCTCTTTATAGCTCCCACTTGACCCACTTGCTCTTGTAATCCTTGAAGAACTA
Organism: Taenia solium; assembly: GCA_001870725.1. Lineage (NCBI taxonomy): Eukaryota > Metazoa > Platyhelminthes > Cestoda > Cyclophyllidea > Taeniidae > Taenia > Taenia solium. The sequence continues at coordinate 21,469 of MIEF01006967.1, forward strand.
TTTGCACCAATAATCCTGGATCATTAGGTGCTTAATTTACTCACCGCGTTCGTGCTGTGAGGTGTCTCTCTAGAAGGAGGTGTGACTCTTTTCGTCAAACCCGACTGGCCACCTTTCTCGACAAGGTCTTTCCTTTCATTGCTTACTTCTTCCTCATTTTTGCTCAACACTCATCGCGTTTCTGCCCATCAATCCTTCCGCCGCAGCAATACACCTACGACTTCTTCCCAAGACTAGTCATGTCCATTGAGAATAGAGTTTCATGAACTCTCCGACTGACACTACAGAGGTATTCAGTGGGATGTCATGAATGAGGTTGCTTGGAAGCCAATCTAACAGTAGGATTAATGTAGCAAGGTCGTCAATAAGAGCCAATTACTCATCCAAAATTGGGCAAAGGAACTATGCATCTCAGAAATGCAGTTACTCAGGTCGCTTCTACGGAGAATGGCACAGACCTCGAGCAGTGATATCCATGATGTGTCACTGATGTGGTTTGACCACCCACAGAATTTGAATCTGGTAGCACAAACAATTAAAATGCAGTGAAATAAGTTGGGATGCTTGCCTGTCTCATGACCTTGGTTATGATTTGCAATAGACCCAATGACACTTAGGTCACGAATATGGTTCCGTAGAGGCTGACAAGAGAAAGACCGACAGAAGCCCCTTCACTGCCTAACAGCCACCTCAGTCACTGGTCGTGTATCATGATTATTAGGTGAGGCAGGAACCGAACAGAGGAGGTCAAAATTGCTTTCAAAACATCGTAAGGAAAGTAATGGAGATCAAGTCAAGCATGCTGCGACCCATCATCACCCAAGAAGCTGATAACAAACAGGATAAGTAGTGCAACCGCAACCCAAGTTCAACTTGAACAGCAAATGAATAAAAACCATACAACGAAAGCAAATGCGCATAAACTGCCAACAATTATGCCACTATTACCGTTATACGCTCAAGCAGTGATAAGCAGGCTCTCCAGCTAGCAGAGCGCACCACCCTCCTCGCACCAGTAACGAGAGACAGGTCATTAGACTTAACTTCTCCTTCATGGATGCATGGATGACTGACAATTTGGAGAACATCGACGGGGTGCATAGCCTTCTTTTCGCTGATCGAAACTGATAAATTGAAGGCGCTTGCGCACCAGTGCTACTGGCGCCATCAAAATCGCATTTTTCGGTGCTATACCAAACAGAATCAGCGTGTCAATGAACACATGCGTCTATTTGTAGCGCTGCAGGTTGCAACTATTCGACTGTTACTTCAATCCCATACCCAAATAAGTAGTCCATCATCATTTGCTAACACATATGAAAGCTTGCAATTACATGAGATTATTTGATGTTCCACCTCGTGCTGTCACTCCTATGTGGGTGGGTGAGTGTGGAGGACAAGGAATTGGGGCAACACGTGGGAACGGTTCCGAGGAGAACAGATGACTTAACCTTAGAAGGAAGCAAAGTGGATTTCAAAGACACCGTTGACACTTGCACTACTAATTGCTTCCTGACTGCGGTCATCGAGGGCGTAAGATAACCCGTCAAATAACAGACGAGACACAGGCACCTGCTAGAGCATGTCGCCACGTAATGAGCTCTTCTTCTGGGATGCTGTGCACACCTGATGGGCTGAAGGCGCAGCATGCTTGGTCGCTTCAGCCTAGTCGGATTGCTGCTGAAATCCAACCCTCGTCATATTGCCTATAGCAATACTACTGAAATCTGGACAAGAATGTGGCAGGTCTCAATGCGCAAGATGGGCAAATAGCCTGCAATTCACCTATTGGTGGGCCGTGAGAAGATACGGATTTAGGTTCGCCTAGGAGTGAGAGCGCCTCCAAGTACGTAGTAACTCGACGCTATTTTTTATCTCCCCTACCATGGACTGCACTGTGCATGAGTTGATCGAGCAAGTTCCCGACTGGTTACATGTAAATGAGGGGTATTTCAGGCTGCGCAATCTGGCAACACCAATGCATTTCACTACGTTCCAATTCGTCGATCGAGCCCAAAATTTGATTTATTTGATACGGTTGCATCCTACCTGGTTTTAGTGCACAGTTCTCATGCAGCTTCTCATTCGACAGATGGCGCACGGTCTATGCATCGCGGTTAACATTATCAATCGCTTGCTTTGCATTGCCATTTTGAGATTCGCCAAATGCTATAAAGGTGTACCACCATCCACGTTTTCATTCATCTACTTGACTGCCTGTCTTTGAGCATGTCTGCCGATCTCTCCGATGGCTTGATTGTTATACTCGCCTCTCCATCCAGCCGCTTAAATGCTGGCTCACACCACCAATCCAACGCACCGTCATCCACACCACACCCAGGAGTTGCGAGACGTCGTTGAGCAACAAACAGTGGACTATAATTACAGGAACAAGGATTCTAATCACAACTTGTATTATCGCAACAACAAAACATCCTCTTCGGTCGTATGCGCAGACCCTTTCGCCACTAGAATGAAAGTAGACGGTCATTAGCTAGATGCTGCTGCCTGGCTTTAAGCTGTTCATTTGAATATATGCTTGCAATCCACCGAAGACCGCGGTTTTGACGGTGCTGGTTGCTCCGTCAACGTCGAGCCCTCTCTATCATTGCGTTGCTCCTCCATGCCGACGGCGGATAAAGTTGTACTGCTCTCCGCGCTTTGCCAAACATCAGCAACGGGGAAGACGTAAAGCCTAATTAGAACTTCCTCGTTTCCCCATTGGTGTGGCGATGCCCCCATTGTGAAAAACTCCTCCACATCCTCTTCACCCTCATCACCTCCCTCTCCTGATCCCACTCTTCCACTCTCTTCACCTGCTTTGTGTTTCACAACTTCCGATTTCGCGTCCACTGTTGCTGTTCAAGCAAAAATGAAAGAACGGTTCGTTGGCAAAGACGAGACAGAAGTAGAGGTCGATAATTCACTTTAGCATGGGGACCTACATTGAGTGAGTGATGCTGCAGTTGGTGGTAGTGGCAGAGCATCCAGGATCGGCATTCTTAGCGAGGGTATCAACAGCGTCCTCCACGTCCATGTCAATGGTGACAGCGAAGGCAAAAGTGAATGACGTGAGAGTGTTGAGCAATCTCTTGCAAGGGGAGTAGAATGGAGGCACCGATGAGGTGGGAAACGCATCTTCCCTGTGTAAGTACCTAAGAAGTCACAAAGTAAATCTTACCAAACGCAATTGTCCACTGCGGCCAGGCAATACGCCTAACCCACTGGCCTCGGTGGTGAGTGCGAATCCACTGTTGATAAGCGAAGAGGAAGTAGATGAGGGCAAATATGCGCTGCATCTCCCGTGCCGTCAGAGCTTTCACTGTGACGCTCATAGTCATGAGGCGTAGAACGTTCAGCAAGATATTCACAGCACATATGACAATTCCAGCTTAGTGTGTCGATTGACTACCTAATTGATCACCCCCTCGCTTGTTCGCTTGCTGGCTTGTTTCATCGGATGACTTTGAGGAAATCAGTAGGACTGGATTTGAAAACCACATGCTCTTGCAGACGCGAGCGTATAAGGAGGTGTCGAGTCAGAGTAGACACCATTAGAGCCCGTCAAGCGACTGAACAGCCTTCATCATGATTGTGGGATGTAACAGCATTATTTAGCTAATCGCTCAACTCCATTCTACTCGAAGGTGATGGGAAGTAGCCCTCTTGTTAATAGTAAAAGGCACTTTCGCAATTTTGGTAGTCCTCTTGGACAAGGTAGAGCAGCAGTTAGGCGCTACACATTTGCCACAGTTGCCAGCTACTGATGCATTACGTGATCCAAATTACTCCTCAACAGTACGCAGTTACTCCACTCCATACCACTTTAGCCTCAACACATTGTGGTGAGTACTAACTCACAACCATTGACTCCTCTCTGTTAACGTTGGATACCATTTCTACGGTGAATGTCTCAACACCCCTTCCTGATGCTGCGTCTGTGTTACCATCTATTCTGTCACATCTTTCCTAATTCACCGATTATTCAGCAATAGGACACGAAAGGGTAGCTGGTTGTTGTCAGAAGAAGCAGGTAGAGAAGGAGGATGAGATGTCACCAGTGGCAACGCCATCATGGCTGCACCCATACACGGACACCTCCCACCTCTACCACAAACAAAGTACTTGTCTGCAAAATGGTAAAACGAATGTAGGCCTTACCTGCAAGACCCAGGATAGCAGCCACAGAAGCACTGTTCCTCAAATTTGCAGCTGCTGGGGTCAGCCTGCATGACAGTAAAATGTAACCATGACGATCAAATTGTGGCGCATAAATCAAATGCTTTTGTCTTAGCTTCTTTGTAATGAAGAGATCCAATCAATCTCGAAGAATACTTACTTCAATTATCACTTCGACGAAGCAAAGAAGAGCACATTTGGCCTACCCTAAGAACCTAGTCACAGACAAGGACATGTCCAGTGCCTACGCCTACATAGCGAGGTGGAGTTCAACAAACCCAACCAACCCAATCGGAATGATAAAACACTCCTCGTTTTCAACGACAAGACAGCAGCACAATATTTTGAAATCGTAGCCAATAAGGCCCACCGTTTTTTGTGAAAGGACAACCTAGGTGGGGGTCACCTTTCCGATGCAGAACAGATACTAATATAAAGCATCAGCAAAGGAAATATGAGGTCAAATTGAGGTAGTGGTCAGATGGAAAAAGCTTCATTAACTACCGGCTAGTATGAAGTGGGAGACAAATCAAACATTCGGATTAAATTGGAAAGTACTACTGATTAGGCAAATAGGCCAAATTTAATTCAAACAGTATTTGCAAAATAAAAGAGAAGAATTGTGTTTAAAACAAGTCAATACCCTTCATTTCCCGTCCCATACCTTTCTGTAAGGAATCGACGGTCAGCAAAATCACATGTACGAGAGGTCTCGCCACCTTCAGACTCCGCGCAACCAAATCCACAACCCCATCGGTAGGCAACGAGGAGGCAGCGAGAGTAGCAGAACCATCGTCAGTTGCAGCATTCCGTATTAGAGAACAGCAAGAGTCAGCAACACTCCAGCAGTAGCCTTGACCGATACTCATCAGCAAGATCATGCATCTGCACTACCCAAAACAAGAAGGGACAAAGAAATGGAGCTAGGGGTAAGATACCACTAAAATAGAGCATTCGGTGGAATGGAAACACAGCGAAAGACACGAGATCAAAGACGCATTGACTACGCGCCCCATAGAGCAGACGGTGCCTGTGAGAGCGCAAAGTGCGATACAGTGGCAGACGGAGGCAGAGATGTCGAAGGAGCCATCGGCGATACCCACGTTGATGGCCGTGGTTGCGGTGCCGTAGCGGAAGGCTAAAGGCGGTAGAGGTGTTGATTCAACAATTAGATGCCAGCCACCGCTTTTGCCGCATCGCATTCCTCGTCCGTGGGGAGAGCGAGGCTACAGCGAGGCGGGGGTGAATAGCTGACGCAATTTGGAGGCGTCAAATAGAACCAATTGACCAGGTGAGAACATTTCCAATGAAGTACGGATGAGTAGACCTCAACTCCAAACTGAGGATATTAATCGAAACCCAACCAAAATTAACGCCTACAAATCAAACGTTGTGGAGGAATGCACATCTGTTCGTAAATAACAATGCGTGGACACGTTGCTGAACTCAGCACACAGGCCGGCTTACCATCCGTTATTAGATTCCTCACTGAGTGCCAATCGGACTCAACGTTGATGCCATTCTTAGTTATAGACGGCGCAACCCAATGGACGTCATGAGCATTTTAGATCGCCCACGCCAATTTATCCGCCACTGATTATTTTTCTGCAACTAACAAGCAGAATTCCTTCCCATGCTAAGGACTCACAACGGCAAAGAGGATATTTGCCTGCAGCAAACAATCTTAAAGTTTTCTTGTGTGTCATTGACTGTCTCGTGGCTGACTAAACATAGAAGTGAAAACTTAAGCCGAGCAGCATGACAACCAGTTCTCAGAAAGAAGCATCAATTTAATGCATTAGCTTAACGTTGATAGTAACTGCTGCCCTTTTAAGTTAATCGTCCTCCTGCCTCCGTTACCCCAAAAAGAACGAGATTTTGAAGCTTTAGGAAAAATCAAGTGCTAGCGTCAATTCCACTAGAATCAGACGAAGAAACAAGAAAGCGAAAAAAGATGCAACATGGGTATACCAAGTCACCAAGGATTCATTTTAGGGAAAGTTGATAGCATTGTTCTAATGTATTGCATCAACCAGCTTTTGTTTGGTTCGAGCAATACCCACCATTTAAAATGTCTCTAAATAAACGGTTCACACACCTCACTACGGAAAAGAGATTATTAGCCTACGTAACATGGCTTCACCCACTCCACTTTCAACAAGCTTACCAAAGCCCACAAAATCTATCGTTCTACTGCCCCCGCCTCCACATGGGGACTCGTTAGCTTACTCAGAAGAACTCAACCTTTGTAGGGGTGAGTAGTTAACAATTCTGTTATAAAGTACCCAATGTGTGAGGTTACTAGCTAATAGCTGAAGTCAAGCTAAGCTTTAAACACTTGCCCACAGACAGTTAGCACGGACCTCCTAATCCAATCATCAGTGTGCGCTTGGCGCTGAAGCAGTACCTTTTATGCAGTGTCTCAAGCATCTTTGGTGACTGCACATGAGAATTGAGCATGCAAATGAATTCGTCAGACGGCCTAGAAGTCGTGGAGATGGTTTGCCACCTCATCCTGGAGCTGGCTTTGGTCGCACTTGCAATGTGTTCAATGTGGGGACTGCTGAATGGGGACTTTGATAGTGTCTCTTCCGTATGGACGAGAAAGCGACAACACTTGTCGCCTTAATGAGGAGAGCGAATGACTTACACTTTCGAGTGGTGTGCACAGGAGAAGGGAAGCAGATGACGGAGGCGACGCAGGTGTTTTCCATTGCGCTCAGGCTACTCCACAGAAATAAATACGTGCGTGAATCATCAATTGCATTGCTGTGCTTTTGCAAATTAGACACAGTAAACAGTACGAAATCATTCCATGATAAGATGATCACTCCACAAGAAACGTCCGACGAAAAGTATGGATGTAGATGCGTTCGGAGAAGATGTGTACGAGTGAGGCTCGTTATGAATCGCCGACATCTTGCCAGTTCTGCGGCAAGTCGATCCCACCTGTTTAGCCAAGTAGAGTCTGACATTGGCCAGGGAAACAGACGGATGAACGGAGTGATGTGGGCGAGGAATCCGCTTTTCATTGTAGACATTAAGGATAGTTGTTAAACAGAGGAGTAGGAAGAAGAGAAAGATAGAGAAGAAGATAATGACGAACCCATTCAATTTACGGGCCCTTTTTGTTACACAGAAGGAGCTGAGCAGTCGCGTAAGTGTGGCCTTGCATTCCTTATTCTCATTTTTATCTCTGCATTGCGCACCATTTGTGTAATGTTTGATGGCACTTTTACTTTGCTTACTGCATTCGCTAAAGCACTGGAATGATAGCAAAAGATTTTCATAAGCAGTTGAGTGCGCGGATCGAGTAGGGTGACAGAAGTGTGAGAACACGAACCACAAGACGAGCTTTTGCACATATTGTAGTGAGGCCTCAACCTGTTTGTCCTTTGGATACCCTCAAGTGGAGTGATGACTATCACCAGGTCGTGAGCAGTCTCATCGTTAAAGAGGACTTCAATCCCTCCCTTTTAGTTTCGGCACCTCCTTTTGGTAAGAACAAGTAACCCGTCAACGCACATCATTTCCTTTGCGCATGCTGTCACCTTGTGATGTGTCTTTTTATAAATTAAGACGACAAGGCTGCGAATGTCATGTGGTGCTTTTGTTTGTTTTAGTCCTCCTACCTCCTGGAACATACCCTGTTCAAATAGCCGAGTATTTTTAGGATGTTGATGTTTATTCGTCCTAGTGACATGGATGGGAGTGTTCAAATCGCATGAATGCAATACAGCCGCAAACTCTCCTCTTGGGGGGCAAATATCGTCTCTCGTAAACTAGACAATGTGTAAGGGTATGTGCTTCATATGAATTTGGTAGGGGAGACTACAGATTCGCATTTACTCCTTTTCCTAAAGGTTCCGTCCGCATTTCCAAACATCATCAAGTTAAGCCACGCGATGCAGGCAACCTTTAGTTTGAAGGCTGCTGCAACAGAACAGAGCTGTTTTTATTCCATGTCCAAATATACGTTGAAGGAAGGCATAGATGACGGTCGACCTTTGCGTTGAAAAATTTATTTGCTCTTCTCCAAGGCTTTTCAAATGCGCAGTTAGCACCAATGAAGCCGGTCGTTTGAAGAGGCGGTGAGTGCGATAACAAACCCGTTTTCCTAGTCCCCTTATTAGTGTGCTTGCTCACGTCATCACGTGCCGATCAAAGCAATGAGGTCCTGTCTGATGCCATTCGCTTAAAGACTTGATTGACTGAGTGAAATAATGTCAACGCTGGCCGTGTGATTCGAGAGCAACCCTTTAGTCGCATTTGGCCATGGTTGTGGATGCAC